>RJWM01011939.1:16244-58227 GCA_004363535.1 Dasyprocta punctata
TTTTTTTTTTTTTTTTTTTTTTTTTTTTTTTTTTTTTTTTTTTTTTTTTTTTTTTTTTTTAGCGGCACCAGGGATCAAACTCACAACTTTACACCTGCCAGACAGGCGCTTAGGCCATTGAGCCAAACTCCCAGCTCTAGTTTTTTTGAGGCAGGGTCGCACTATATAGCTCAGGCCAGCCTTGCGCTCACGTTGTAGCCCAAACCGGCCTGGAACTCACAATGCTCCTCCTACCTCAGCCTCCTGAGTGCTGGGATTAAAGGCGTGAGTCACCACGCCCGACTTGCTTGCTGTTTTCTGGAAAGAATAAAAAAAATAGCCAGATGATCCTCTGAGAAGTGTATCTGATAGATCATGGAAAATAGGATGACAAGGCTGCTGCAACTTTCCTTAAAAACAAAAATGAGTGAAAAATGTTTCATGATGAGATTTAAGTTATGCTTTTCTAGAAGAAATGTCAAAATTATTTTGCTGTGTCAATTATTAGGCATCACATAGTGTCTCTTCAATGGTTCTAATTGATATCTGGTCAAGGAATTGGCTACAATTTTCTTTTGACTATTTTCTCCTGTAATCATCAAATTTCTCTTTTGATTCCATATATATTTAGGGTGTTGCCCAAGCCAATTTTTTTATTTTATTAGTTCAGAAAACTGATTTTCTTATCCTACCATTTTTCCTCTTTCTTAATCTAGTTGCTGTCACATTGTCTTACTGGTATTTATCCTATTCAATTCATGTAATTATGGATTAAATCAGAACTTGAATTATTGATAAGACAACTATATAATGTTCATTATTTTAATTTTGATATGTATGAGGGTATCATTTTAATTCGGAAAAATTTATTAAAGTACAATGGGTAAAAGTGTATAAGTGCCTATTCTACACTCAAATGATTCAAAAATTAAATAAAATTAAACAAATACACCTATATAAAGTTGTCATATCCAGATTGGTGCATACATTATGTATGTCATATGTGCTGATAGGTATATGAATGTCAAAACAAATTCAGGAAGATAAAATTTGGTGAATTTTTGGCCACAGGATACAGGGAATTTCTTCTTACATCTTTTTAGTTAGTGCTGTGTTATTTCAAAATTTTTAAAATGATTGAAGGAAAAGTATCACTATGATGTACATTTTCAACACAGACCAGAATAAATTCCTAATGATATGTGTGATCTTGCTATAAAGACATGAACCACTTTTGAGGTTATTAAAGCTACTGAGGCCATTTCTTGGTAATGTGTTTTTGTTTGCTTTGTCTTTGTTTAGTGTCTCCAATTTTATCATAAATATAATCATGTAGATGATTTATTCTGATTATGTCATTCTTAAATATTCAGTATTAATGACTATATTATTGAAAGTTCATTATAATCCATCCTTTGTAATGTTTTGTTTTCATTTAAAGGATAATCAAGTAGATCTTTCAAGAGGGCTTCTTGCGTCCAGATTTGTTTCCAAGTTTTTATAACTATGTTATCTAATTTTCTAACAACCTAGGGAGTTATGTAGTTTAGTTGCATCAGGTTTAATGAAGAAAATTACTTTCAATACTTATTTTTACAAGGTCATATACATCTAGTAAAAGAGCCAGCATTGGAATTCATACCTATCTGACTTCAAGCTTATGATACTTTCAACATTTCAGGTTTTTCTCCTTGTTAATTTTCTTATTTGCAATTATTAGTACACATCATGTAAGATGAGAATTAGTAAGGCAATATTTGAAAAAAATAGGTTTGCAATTCCAATTTTTAAATAAACACTTCTCATGTGCCCACCATGAAAAGAGTAATATATTTATAGTACCAACTAAACCACAAATTCATAGTCAGGTCTTCTTTTCTATTTTTACCATATGTTCTTAATTCAGAAGTTGACTAAATCATTAAAATAGACATTCAGATCTGTATGAGGTATGATGAATACACATCCTTTGTGTTTTGTTTACTGTGTCTGTAACAGAGTGAATTATTCCCAGTTGGGACAAGGAAACAAAATACAGACAAATACTGCCATTCATTACTCCCTCATCCATGGATCCCTCAGGATTAAACAAAATCTGATCATGATTTATTTTATGGATATTTTGAAAAAGTTCCTCAGATAATACTTGACACAACTGCCAGGAAAATTTTCTCATAGTCCAACTTTATAGGTTTAACTATTTTATCAGTTCAAGAAGATATTTCAGAAGGAACATTTATGTTCCTACGATACTACTAATTACAACAGGCTTTGATCTAGTCTATGGAATAAAACTAAGGTTTCAGAGATTTAAATTTCTCAAAAGAAGCTGTGTCGTACCATCAATGTATGGTTTAAATACTTTTCAATAACAACAAATTTTAGTCTGACAAATTGGGACCTCCAGAGTGATTTTACTTTACTTTCCCTCTTCTTCTGTACTCATTCTGCTGCAAAATATTTTTACTTCTATTTGCCATCCATCTAAAAACTGTTTCTGTCTTTAAATCATCAGGGAAAATGATTTTAACTCAGGTACATATTATTATATACATGTATTTTTTGCAATAAAGCAAAATGTCTTCTCCTAATACACATTTGTATAGAGGTTGGTTTGTATGTGCACTCAAAATTCCATTTCTGTTTCATTCAAGATTTAATTTAAATCTCTGACCCCTATGTTTCTTCCAACCTTAAGTTCATTTATAGGTTTCTCTGGTGCACTTGAATTCTCTCTGTTTTCACTACTGGGAAAGGAAGCACTGTCTTCCAAACTTTTTTTTCTTATATATTTCCCCAGACACAAATATTCTTTTATACTTCCAGTTATGATTTTTAAAATTAATTTTCAGCTATAAAATTAAAGCATATTGGCAGAAATTCAAGAAGAAACTAACAATTGCCATCCATTGCTTTATTTTTTAATGAATGATTTACTAAAGATTGGAAGGTGATTACCAAATCATTGGTTAAGAAGAATAGGGGAAATTTTCCAAATAATTAAATACATTAAAACATTAAACATATATAGCACTAGTGTGGTAAGAAATAAAAGTGATTTTATCTGGCAATTTAAATAAATGATTTCAATCTATTACTTACCTTTCATGAGTAAAAATTATAAAATGCATCACTTTACACTGTTATGAAAAGATTTTCCATTGCCAACCCTGAAACATACAGTAGTTAACTTAGCTCATTTTTTATTTTTTATCCCTGTTTCATACTGTTTGTGCCACAAAATAAAATAACACACCCAGTGTAACAATCCAACTATTGACATCATCACCATTATGATAATACAATAAAATAATATAAAGGAAAATTTCCAAACACATCAATTTATATATGCATTTATCATCATATATATATTCTTTAAATAACAGCTTTATTACACAAAAATTTGCATACTACACAATTCACAAAATTAAAGTGTATGATTCAGTAGATTTTAGGATATTGACAGAGTTGTAGAACAACGACCACAATCAAACTTGGATCATTTTTGTTATCTCTACACGAAAACCTCTACCCACTAGCTGTCACCCATCCCTTCTCTCAATCTGGATGACTGATGAGTAACTCCAGATCTTCACGAATTGTCCTATTCTAGGAATATTTGTTTATTTATTTATTTACTTATTTTTATTTAAAAGAGGCCATGCTCCAAGCAACAGTAAAGACTTTAATATATCCAAAGAAATGGAAATTCTACAAAGAAAGATCTCATACCATATTACAGTGAAAAAAAGAACCAAAAGTAGAAACATAGTTCAATGCCATTTTTTTTCTTTCTTATTATGTGTCTTTTATTTCAAATTTTATTTGCATATCAACTTTTTCATATAAAGAAAACTTGTACTATGTTCAAGCTTGGATTGCTGATTTACATCTCTTTAAAAAAAATGTACAAAAGTCCATTAAAAGACCAACAAATTACTACTTTTCAGAATCACAACCCCAACAATTTCCAAGTTAATGCTCCATGGCAGCACAGCCTATTTCCCAATGTTACTGAAATCTTTTTTTCCCTTGGAATCATGAAATGGTAACCAATTGCATCATCTAGAGAAAAATGCAGGAGGCATTTATCCACACAGAAAACGCATGATCCTAAAGAAAAGAGGACAAATGTCTATAAAGAAAGCTTCGAGTATAAATGAAAAGTAAACTATAAACAGTGCCCAATACCCCTTCTCTGGTAATATTTATTTATTTATTTATTTATTTTTACAGCACCAGCTATCAAACTCACAACCTCACACCTGCCAGGGCAGGCGCTTAAGCCACTGAGCCAAACTCCCGGGTCTGGTTTTTTTGAGGCAGGGTCGCACTATATAGCTCAGGCCGGCCTTGCGCTCGCGTTGTAGCCCAAGCCGGCCTTGAACTCACAACGCTCCTCCTACCTCAGCCTCCCAAGTGCTGGGATTAAAGGCGTGCGCCACCACGCCCGGTTTCTTCTTTGGTAATAGACAGTTTGAATCTGAGCTCCCAAGGAATCCCTTATGTGCATACGGCATCTGTAGTCTATCTTGAAGATACCAAGTACAGCATTAAAATTATCACAAAATAAGCAGGTAAAATCTCCTACTTCAGGAATGATTGTTTTAAACACAAACTATAATTAATTTTGACACAAAGCATGTTATGGCTCTAATTATGTGTCTTAGAGGGTGACTCTATGTGGAGAAAATTCTCTGACCCTTAATGACAGGTATAAATGAGAGGATTTCTTCATTGAGTTAGGAGATATGAAAGCATTCAAGACAGCCATTTTCTTGTAAAAAAAAAAAGCACAAAATTTTATAGAAGTTTAAAAACTTCATTTTATTAATGTATATATTGTGAACATACTAAAAATAATGTTTTATAAGTTTTTAAGTCACATTACTTAAGTTCCCAAGTAGTTGACTTTCTACCCACTTCTTTTCATTTTGCATGATTGTGCTAAAATAAACATGAATTCCAGACCTGAAAAATTCCATAAGATTTATTGCCTCTGAACTTTAATTAAAACCTCTTCTCTTGGGGGAAAAGATTCTGAATATCATTACTTAACAGATTAAAACCATCTATATTGGAAGATAGGAATTTTGCCCTTTTTCTAAATTTTTGAGGGGGAAACAGGGGCTCATTTTATAAGACAAGGTTTCTGAAAAGAATGATTTATCTTAAATCACTGACCATTCTAAGTATAAAGATTCAACTATGAGTGTCTTTTCAAAGTCCTTACAAGTTCAAAGTTACTCCAGCTATTTTGCATTCCCTTGATAATGAGTATCTACCACTGTCAGTTGATAAAATATTAGCTTAGGCATGTATTGTTGATTATTAAATCTCATTAAATTATACTATTTATATGTAATTAAATTATATTTATTGAAGTGTAATGTGTATTCCATACAAAATGATCAAAATGACATTTTGGTATGAATATATCCATATAGCCAAAAAACAGAACATGAAACAATGTATTTTTATAATAATCTTTAGTGCAAGTGTCACATATATCCTCAAGTTGAATTTTCTCACAGCTTACTTGCTGCAACTTTTTAAAAATTTTACATATCTCACACACACATCTGAAAGTTTCAAATGGAAATTTCAAACATATTAACTCAATAAATCATCTTAACAACTCTATGATCATGATATTACGTGTGATTTTATAATTATACAGACAAAGAAACTGAGCTATATAAAGCTTAAGTAACTTATTCAAAGTCTCAATTAAATAAGTGACCTGGATATTATTCAAACTACAGTCTGATTGCATACTCTTCTACCATTTAAGGTGATAAACTATTATAAGGCAAATACACATTTTGAAAATAAAAGTATTGCTGAATTTTAATATGAAGATTAACTTTAAAGTTAAACTGAATATATATACGAATATAAATTAAGCTGAATATATGTGTATGTATATATATATATATATATATATATATATATGTAAGATGTGTGTTTAGAATTTTGATCCCAGTCTTTGATGAAAGCAAAAGTGTACATAGTAGTTGTCATTGTTCTATCATCAATTTATTTGATCATTAAAAAACCCAAATAGTACTATAATTATAGCTTTTCTGAATGACTACTAAATTTCAGCCTCAGTTTAGAGGCTTAATGGACCACTTCCTAAGTTTGGAGACACTTAATTTATTGTGAAAACAAGAAATGGAGCTCATAAAGAGAAATAGGGCAAGTACTGTGGATGCCTATAGCCAGAATACAGCAAGAGACTCAAGTTTGCTACAGGTGGAAGAACACTCCATAAGTAAAAGACAAGATGCCATAAACTCTCCTCAATGTGTTCCTCTCACTTGTAAGCTGATGTTTTCCAAGTAGATTCATCCATATCTTTCTAATATGCTGCTCCTCGTTGCATGTTGTCTATTACTCATATTTTATAAATCAGTAATATCAGAAGAGTTGGTTGCTTGTTGCTCATGTGGTTTTGCTCTTCTGTTCTCTTCGATCATTTGTGGAAGCTATATGTAAATACATGAAAGAATTTGGCATCAAGGTATTCCTCTTGGCCACCTGAAGAAAGCAAGAAGCTTTAGCACAGCTAATGCTGGTACATCCAGACATGTACATATTTGCTTCCCGTCTTCAAATACTTTTCCCTGTACTGGGAAGTCACTATTAGTTTTTGACCTGAGGCTGTGTCTATATGAAACAAGGCAACAGTAAACTGATGCTATTAAAGATCGGTCAACTCAGGAAGGACAAAACCCAATATATGATTATAGACAATTTTGGGCCCAGATTACCTTAGGTTTTTCCACTTGATACCAGTAGGAAGACTACAGCATGAAAACATATTTAGAGGCACACTCATTTGTTCATGTACTAATTAAATTAATACTAATGGTCTACAATGCATCAGAGCCTGTACTATGCAGAAATGTATGTGAAACTTTACAGTATCTGCCTTTACAGAAGCCTCAAAAGAATAGAGAAAAAAATAATACTGGCTGGGGTTTGTGTAGAGCTGTGTGTGTGTGCCAGGCACAGTGCTAGGAATGCTACATGTGTCATCTCATTTAGTCCTTTGACCCATGCTAATAGTTAGACACTATGGTTCCTCCAGTTTTACAAATGAGGAAAACTGGTGTACAGAAATGGCAAATTTTGAAAATGTAAGCTATGTGGCTTATTTACAAAGTTTACTTGCACTGAAAGCTGCCATCAATCCTGTACCTCCAAATATACATACAAATTCCTCAGATGGGAGGTGGAGTCTTTTTCTCTCAAGCTCTTGAATCTTGCCTGGCTTGCATAGGCTGGACCAGTTCTGAGTACATCCTCCAAGTGGCCTGGAAGCTTCTGCTACCTGCTTCTGGGAACCTCACACATGGGTAGGAGACAGGCCACAGAAGTAGTATGGAACCATTTTTGCAAGGGAAGAGGTCAGCTTGGAGTCCTGTGTTTTGGTTATTTTTCTCTCGCTGCTGAGAACAAGTCCCTGATGCCCAAAATGAAGGAAAAGTTTATTTAGCTCACAATTTATGGGGATTTCAGTCCCTGGTCTGCTGTGTCCAAGGCAGGGTGACATGGTAGGAGAGCAACAGTTCATGGGGGCAGAAAACAGCAAAAGCAACAAGAACAAAAAGGGAAGAGTACAGAGAGAAGACTCTTTCTGTTCCTTATATTGCGTGAAGGCCACAACCACTTGGGTGTGGCACTAACACCCATAATCACAGCATTGGACCATGAGTGGTTCATGAACTCCAGAAGCTCCCATCCTCGACTACATGAGGCTTTGGGGGGACATCGAGACTCAAACCATAACATTCCACCCCCGGTCCCCAAAGACTCATGCACATCCTTTATGCAAAAGAATTGCCAAAATTCTAACAGTTCCAAAAGGCTTGTATGGCTCTACCCGTACAGCACTTCTGGTGGTTGCAGCTTCCATGGCTTCTCTCTTTGGCTGGTTTTGCTCCCTCTCACAAGTTTCCTTAGACAATCCATGCTCCTGGAGTTTCCAAACTTCTGGGTTCTCCACTGCACCTTTGACTTCACACTCACAGCTTCACATACCGTCCTCTGCGAGGCACACTGCCTGGCTTCCCAGGTCTTCTGAAACACTGGGTGGAAGCTTCCTTAGCCTCAGAACTCTTGAATTCTACATGGGCCTAAAATCAACACCATGTGGATGATGCCGAGATCTGTTGCCAGTTGAAGCAGTAGTCAGGCTTTCTTTTCTTTTGGCTGTAGGGATTGAGTGCCTGGATTGCTGAACACTGTAAACCTGATTGTGAGGAGCAGATTCTCTATGTTACTGTCATTCTGGAACCTTGCACAGCCACTGCCATCTTGGAATTTGGTGCAGCACCACCTCCATTCTGGAACATAGTGTGACTGCTGACATTCTGGAACATGGTGTTTTGCCGCTTTCTCCTCAGAGCAGTCTTTCTCTTTTGTAGTTCTGAGGCAGCAAAGGGTGGAAATATACCTCTGATTCCTGTGATGTCCCCAGGCCTTTTTTCTGTTCTCCTGTTCCTTTTCAGCAATGGAGATTTTGTCAGCTCTATCTTTGCAGTTCACAGCTTAATTGGAACTTCCTTTCTGACTGAACCCACAAGGTTTTAAATCATCCTGCTGGGCTCCTTGCTCTTGATTCTCATCGTATATCTGCCTAAAAGTCACCAACAATACCCATGCAATGACCTTAACATTAGACTAACTTGAAATTTCTTCTGTTAGATTAATTGCTCCACTGCCCTTAGTCTCAGTCTCAGGTAAAGTCTCTGGACAGGAGCAAAATACAGAAAACCTTTCTGCCAAGCCATAACACACATCATTTGGAGTCTAACAACTGATGCAGTCCTTCTTCCCAGCAGAAATCTCCCAAGCCTGGTTTTTACTGGATTTCTGGTCTTCTGATCTCTGACCAGAATCTTTCATATCGAACTGCCTAAGACATTCCAGCTTTATGCTTTCTGGCAATAGCTCTGAAACTTTCCAAACTCTTCCCACAAGACTTTCCTAAAGGCTTTTGAACCACACGGTCAGGTACAGTCACAGCAGCAATCCCACTCCCCTGGTACTGCTATGGCATTCTCAAGAAATTAACCCATGGAACATGTAGTCCAGAAACAAGTGAGGTTTATTTCAAACTGAAGAGGTCAGTCAACTTTGCCATTGAAACTGCTGGCTACTGACTGCTGGCTGGCTTTGATTCCTTTCTTTCCTACTGTTATATATCTCCGTATGACTTCACAAGGTCAGGGGGTTTCCATGGATACCACCTTTGCAGCACTATCATTCCTTTGCAATTTACAAGACCTTCTTACACATCTGGCTAATTGACACACAGAATGTGGGCACCAATCAGTTTGGTGCCTTGAGATAAACCCATTTGTTTTATTTTCCATAGTTTTTATGGCCAACTAAGGGAGAAAAGAAGGCTTTTTGAGGATTTGGTCAAAGTTCACTCATTGTTTGTGGTCTGTTAATTAGACATCTAAACTATAACCTATAGGCCATAAAGTAAGCTCAATTTTCAAGACGAGGATTTGGGAGGTTTCAAAGGAAAAAGTCAGAGAAAAGAAAGCAAATAGTGGGAGTTACAAATGCCCTCATAGTACCAAAGGCTATAAGAGCAAAAAGAACAAAAGAGTAAAAGTACACCTCCTTCCCTCCTTTATATTGTAAGCTGGCCCCCCACCCCTGGGTGGTTGCAGCACTCACACTGCCAATCCCAGTTCTAGACAATGAACCCATCACAAACACTAGATTCACTGCCCCCCGTGACTGCAGGAGGCTTTGGGGAGACATCCAGACTCAATCCACAACATCCTGCTTATCTGACCTTTCAGTGAATCCAGTCTACCCCAGCAATGATCCAGCCAAAATCTTATAAAATAGCTCAAACAAGAATGACCAGCTGAGTCCATACTGTAAATGATATATTGTCTTAAGTAACTATATTTTGTGTATATAGATAAGTGGGGCCTGAAGTTTTGAACATCTTTGCAAGTGTTTCAGACCATAGACCTTCAAAATAATTAGACTGACTTAAATCATCATTAAAACTTTTCTGTTTCTCTTATTCATATTACTATATTAAAATTATATTTATATTTTATACTTTTAATATGCTTAACTTATGATAAGCCATTTACATTCTCTATTATATTGCTTACATTAGAAATGTATTCCGATAAGAAAAAGCTAATTTAAAATAATTAGAGGCATAATTTCAAAAATATTTTATACTTTAATTTAAACTTTTCCTTTTTGAGAGTACTCAAAGGCTTCCATTTTGAGATCATTTTTAATAATTTTATGTAGTAATAAAACAAGATGCTTTTAATGATTGAAAAACACAGTGTATAATGAGAACATAGAGTAAATAATTGCTTTCATGTGCCTGAGGATTCAGAGAACTTTTCCAAAATGATATAGAATAAGTATCTGCAAAATTACAACAAATGCCAAAATTATAAAATAAGGTATAAGATGCCTGGTTTATGTCATCATATATCCTCAAATATTTTACTGGGGATCGTTTCAGTATAAGAGAAAAAACAACAACAAATAAAACAAGTACATAAAATTATCAAAACTTCCATTGAAACCAATGTTATAAAATTAAAGAGGGAGTTACTTGGTGATTATTACCCATGAAATAAACCAGAGGAATGGGTGAAAAATATAAGGTGAAAACAAAACAGTCATAATCTTCTTCAGTTACTGAAAATAATAAAATTATATATGAGATTATAACTTAGATGTCATTGTTTAACTACCTTTGTAATTCAGGTTGCATGCTTCATTATATTTTGTGACATTTATGCAGAATATGAAATGCATTACTACTAAATATTTGCACCAAAACAAACCAAAACAATCACCTATTGTAAAATTAAGAACATTGGTAGAGTATTTGATTTGTTTGAGGAAAGTTTACAAATGGTGACATCTTTCCATTAAGAGACTTAAATTTTTCAGCAGCACCTTAAAGCATGCAGTTTTCCCCCATGAATCAATCATTTGACTCTCCCCTTGACAAAATATTGAAATTATCCTATGAACCAGACATGTTCTAGATACTAAGGCTACAAGGTCAAACAAAAAGTGTTTGCTTTCATAGAGGCATTATTATGAAAGAGAAAAACAATAAACATATGTTATACTGTACCCCATTACATTAATAGGTAATCAAAATATACACTTCGTATTTGAATTTTAAAAATGGATTATGGAAAAAGACATATTGTTATTAATCACCCTCAAAGTGTTCCTGCTTGTTTCAAACACACTTATCCTTATCACTTTCTGATAAAGCCCAAAGTCCTCTTTGGTAAGTGCCTTTACTTGGTATGATCAAAAATATGGTGATGCTGAGGCCAGGGCCACCCAATGGAAAGGCAGGCTTGTATAAACAAGTGTGTCTCACCCATGTTAGTTATCAGATGGTATCGTATCACCTGCCAAGATCCCCAACTGCCTATATGAGGAGTACAGCCAAAGGATGAAATAAGAAACAGACAAATTTAATAATGCATTATTGGGGTGCTGGGAGGTCAATGCCTCATTATGGGCAGAGACCAAGATACTACAAACCAGTCACTATTTATTGGGTGTACAATGAGGAGGGACAGAAGAAGATTCAAGGTAGGCAGAAGATTCAGAGGTGGAAGACTCAGCAGTTAATGGATAATCCTGAGATGACTCCAGAAGGTGGAGATGACCTTATGTGAAGAAGGATCTTGCTCTGGAATGTTCCTTTTCATCTCAGTAGTTTTAGTTTAGTCTTAGTTGGTGGGAGAGTTAACAGGAAGTCTCAAAAGAACGATACCATAAACTCTAGTCTCCATTTTTTCCTTAGGGAAGTATGCAAAATTAGCCATTGTGAATTTTTGGTCCTCAGCAGTACCTTGTGACTTAAAATCATGAAAAGTAAATGCTCTGGATTGACACAGGGCATTCAGTCACCCATAACAGCATGACAAAAGGCATGAGACAGGACTTCCAGAACGTCTTCAGAAAGTGGCAAGAATCATGGAATGAATGTATTTGCAGTGGAGGGGGCCTTATTGAGGAGAATCAAAGGCAATGTATCTTTTACTGTAATAAATTTTTAAAATTTAAAAACTGACCATGTTCTTAAGTCATGCCTCTTCTGTGAGTTACAGGTGATGTTTGTTACGTTATAAAGGAAAGATGGAACAGATTAAGGAAGATCAGACATGCGTAAAGTAAGAATGTGCTACAGTTTGGATGTTTAAGGTCCCAAAGACCTACTCCCTGAAGGTGAGGGCTTCAGGACACGACAGTTTCCGGGGCTGGTGGATGGCTATGTGTGTACTAGTGGGAGCTGGGTGATTGAGGGAGTGGTATTAAAGCGAACATTGAGACTCTGACCCCTTCTGCTTCTTTTCTTTTAGTTCTTGACTACCAAGGAAAGGAAGCAGCTTCTCTGCCATGCGCGGATGCCAGAGTGAACTGAGTCATCAGAAGGCCAAAGTCAAAAGGGCCATACAATGGGAGCCTGAAAACCCTGAGACTCTGAGCCAAACTAAACATCCCTCCCTGTAAGTTGATTATCACAGAGTTTTGTCACAGCGACAAAAAGCTGACTGTCACAGGACGCTGTGTAAAATAGTTATCAGGGTAGATCTCATTGGAAGGCTTAAGGGATGAGACATGGGGATCCATGAGATTAGCTTCCTTGCTCTCAGGAACAAAGACAAAACATGGTGCCCAGTGTCACGACAGCAGGACGAGGAAGGGAAGAGGATCATGTGAGAGGGGCAAGAAGAAGAATGAGGTAGAGCTGGGCGTGATGGTGCACGCCTTTAATCCCAGCACTCGGTAGACTGAGGTAGGTGGAACGTTGTGAGTTCTGAGTTCAAGGCCGCCTTGGGCTATAAAGTGAGCACAAGGCGGACCTGAGCTACACAGTGTGACACTGCCTCAAAAAACTAGGGTTTGGGAGTCTGGCTCAGTGGTTTAAATGCCTGCCTGGAAGGCGTGAGCTTGTGAGTTCAATCCCTGGTGTAAAGACTGACTTTCATTCGGACAAAAATGGAGAGCAATAGCAGGATTTTTAGCAAAAAGTTGTGTTTTAAAGATATATGTTCTGTTTGTTTCATTGATAATTAACCCTAGGAGATGAGAAGACTGCCTAAAGGGCTATTGCAATTATCCCTCAAAATTCTATTTGTGACATAAATTAAGTTGAATTCTCCCTCTCCCTCTCCTTCTCTCTCTCTGTCTGTCTCTATTTCTGATTGCCTCTCAGAAAGAACTATGCATGCATTGGTATACCAATACACACACACACACACACACACACACACACACACACATGCACACAAACACATACACACACACTCCTAAACAAATTTCAAAAGCAATACAAAAGTAACCTGAAAGGCTGCCAGCCTATCTCTCATAGCTATCATTTAGCTCAATTATTAATTAACTCGCAGACAAACTTGTTCACCTATAGCCCTTTGATTTCTCCTCTCCTCCTTTGTTCCACTGTCACTTTGGAAGGGACTGTGTGTGTTTTGAGGGGATAAGCTATGAGGCTAAAACAGATTGGATTTAAGGATAGGAGAAAAGAGAGGGTAGAACTGGGTGAGTTGAAGGAGTTTAGTCAGAAAAAGGAGGATGGCAGAATAATCATCAGCTAAAATGGAAGAAAGTCATGGATGGAAGATTAGTGTGAGAGTATTATCAGAAACTTTTGGAAAATTTGAAGTGCTTATAGCATATAATTCTCATCTAATACCTTAATATCTTAAGTCATCAGAAAGTCTAGCTGTGGATTTTTAACATACAGATGTTTGTGACCTTGTTCCATTTATCCACTACCTTTGCTTTCCTTTTTTTTTTTTTTTAACTCTTGAAGAGAAGATAGCTGAGGATGACATAAAGATTATCCAAGAAGTCCTAGTTGGCTGATTGATAATGGGAAGATTGTGACATGATCGGATTTACAACCAGGTCCCACCCATGCCCTGTTGGCCCTGCAGCCCTGGCCAGCTAGAAATGAGGCCCCATGAAATCATGAATGCTTAACATCCTGTGACTTTAATGTTTTCATGGCTTGCTCTTGTAGTGATCAAGGGTAGGCAGTGTGAGTGACAAAGGAAAGCTTCGGGTGGGGAGGTAGGGCGGAGTGCAAAAGAAAACTAATTCTACCTCCTACATCCACTACTCATGTCTAATCAAAACTCCTGAGGGTCCAATGTCGCACAGGCTTGGGTGAGTTGGTGAGCAATGCTCAAGACTCATCAAGAGTAGTATTTCAACTCATGTTCCAGGAAAGAGAGGGGTTTATCATTAAGAAGATGTGCAAGTTTTCTTATTTATTAAAATTGGGCTCATTGTGTGATTTTGTATGATAGATCAATAAAGCTAAAGTTCAGACAAAGGAAATTTTGCTGCTTGTCTACATTAACCACCTCATAAGTTTTATGCGTGGCCCAGGATGATTCCCCCTCTCTCAGTGCAGCCCAGCCAGCCGTGAGGTGGGGAGTCAGGTGTTAGAACAACACATGGAAGGATCGCTTGCTGTTCCCTATCTGGTTTGAGGCAGCTATAGAGACCATGCTCAGTTGATTCCCAAAAGATCATTACTATTTTGCACACTTTCTAACACCAAGAATGGGGGACTGCCCACTTTTTGATTTATTTTTGATTTGTCTGATAAATCCATCAATCTTTTAATGACTTACAATATTTTAAAGAAATCCTGATGATTTGGCACCAAACATATGGAAACTTCAAACTCAGAAAAAAGTCAATGTTGTATTATTGAAAAAGTAAATGAGTATCATAGACTATTGGTAACACATGCTTTACAGTCAATGGGACCTGAGTCCAAATTTCTAGTGATATGATCATCAACCATTTCTTTAATTTTTTAAACTTCTCTTTTCTTTGTTCTAAGATGATAAAAAATGTCAACCTCTTGGGTTTATTTTGAGGACTAAATGCATCATAAATATTAGCAGTTAAAAATACTTTGCATAGAGTAATTGCTCACTGAATGTTAGCAGTTATTACAAAATAAGTAAAAATGCTCTTCTAGTAACAATGCACGTTTTCACCATTCCAGAGACTAAGAATCATTAGCAGGTGCTGCAATCTAGTACAATGTAGGATGACCAGTTATATTAATTGACAAACCAAGCTGTCTCAAATGATGAAAACTTGTTTTATGAATACATAAGCACTGTTTTCTTGTTTCCAAAGCTTAGGAATGAAAGACAACTTGAGAAATATGTAAAAAAATAACGTCAAGAATTGGGTCCCATTGCATATCGCTCACAAAACTCTAGAAAACGCAGAGCTAAGAACTGCCTCCCCTCGTTCAGGACACAGGTTAGATGACCTTGGCATCATGAGGCCCTTCGCCTTCCGTATCTTCCATGAATACAAATGAACTATTCAGGTGGAATTTTGACACTGGGTACCCTCAATGATCTTATCAAAAGTTAGACATTTTTGCATAGCTATAGTTCTCAAATAAAATTGGTACACAATGCATACACAATGGCAGATTTTGTAATTCAGAGTTTGAAACTTTTGTCTAATATTGTACTAGAAGCTGCTTAAAATCCTAAAAACATGTGTTTGTTTCCTTTCATCTTGTCTGATTATTCAGGACAGGTAAATAATAAATAGAAATACCCTCTACTTGTAAATTTCATATGTAAGAAATTAATTTTATGATGAAGAGTAGTACTGTTGAGTGTATATATGATTTAATTTTTTATTGTCAGAAACCTAAGCATGCAACATCTAACTGTATGCTTCACACTGACTCTAAAAATACAATAAACATGATTTATGATGGGCAATAGGAACTTTTTACAATTTAAAAATAGAAAAATAACTTTCTAAAGTGTAAAGGTAACTGAAAATCTGCTATGTTAACCTCTCTAGTTTCAAAGAAAAGCCTAGAAGCTAATTCCAGAGGCAAAGTAAATCAGTATCCATATATATTAGTTTGCACTTTGATCTCAAAATTCTGTTTTTCATTGATATGTAAACTTCTTTTTTCCTTTCTGATATTAAACAACCATTGTTGCTTTGCAAGAAAACTGTCACATAGCTTACTTTGGGGTTATAGCACTCTACTATGGTCTAATGAAATTGAAGCAAGAGCTATTTGCAGTGAGAACTCTCACTGTCTTGGTAGCCGAGGTGAAGACTCATGACCTGGAGCTTAGATGATCTGCAGCTCTTCTACAGAGCGTGGGTGGGAGTGACTGTCAGTGGCGTGACATTGTAGTTGGGGTCCTGTGTGCACAGAAAGTGTGATGGAGCGTGCTGATACCACTTCTGCTACAACACAGCCAATGTTTCTGTTGTTTCACCTCCAGGAAATAAATTAGAATAAAGCATATAAAGAAATAATTTCGTAAGAGTAGTGTTATAAACACAGTATTAAATGATAAAATGCCAGTATGTGTATGTGATTATGATGTGACTTAGAGTGGTCAAAGAAAAATTTGAAATGCAAGAGGATGTAATTATCTCAAACTAGATGGTCAACATAGAAGACATGGTGATTCCAAAACTACTGAGAAGAAAATCAGGTTGACGTGATTTAGGAAGAGGAAACACAGCTAATACGTAACAAGAGAGTATCAGAATGTTAAGGGACGAGCTTGGTTTGTTGTGTGCTGTGAGAAAAATCATTGTATTAACAGCCATCACCAAAACTGTTCTTAAAAAATTGTTCCTGTAGTATATCCATCAGTCTTCTTGGAAAGACAAGATAAGAACTTAGGAGTTTGTTTAGGAGAAAGGCAAAGAAGCAACAGTTGAACATTTCTACATATGGAATAAATAAATATAGTTTTGGGAGAAAAAAATGCAGAACAGCAGAGAAGAAGAAATGAAAACAAGGAAGTTTGGAATGCCAGAACCCAAAATGTGGGAAATAAATCTGGGGTCTCTTCAAAAATTGGGAGATTTATTGTTTAATATTCAACTTCTGGTTCTTTTTGCTGCCTTATAACCATTGCACCTTAGTTTCTGTTAAAATTCTATTACAAACAGCTGCCTGTGTTGAACACAGTTTTAATGGAGTGTGGGCACGGAGATAAGAAAAACAGCTGTAGGTTATAAAACAGAGACTGAAAATTCCACAGTGGCCAGAAATGGAAGGGAGGTAAAGTAGTGTGATACTGAGAATTTGCTCAAAAAATTAGTTCCAGACAATCTTACCAATACCTTAAGAAACAGAATAAAAACACCCCTACACAACCTCATTTCTCACCCTACCATTTGCCCTAAAAATTGTGGGAGTTATCATATGTAAAAATGGAGCCGCCCTTCACATTCATTGAGGACGGTTGCCATATTGGCTTAGTTGATAGGGGGCAATCTAAAAAGAAAAATATTACAAATCAAAGTGAGGGTCAGAATAATGAACTTAAAATTGTAATCTTGGAGTGGTACTTCAATCTTACAAAATTAAATGAGAATCAAAATTGCTAAGCATTCTCTTTGTTTACATATCTGCGTTCAACTGACTGCTAAAGGTAAAATTGACTCTATAGTTATAAAAAATAATACTATTGTAGAGCATCACTATCTGAGAAAATAACAAAAATACAGAGTCCAGACTTGGCTGGCATTTTTCATAAAAATGAACATATTGTTTCCTCATTTGAAAATCAATTTGCTTGTTCTTAGGTGGTGGAGCAGATAAAAACAAAGCTGTCAACTCTACACGCATTTTGAAGGTGACATCTGCAAGTGCAGGTTTCAATCTTCCATTGTCAGAGCCGTTTTAAACATTCATATTCGCAGCTGTCGGAAAGGACCCTTCAACCACATCCTTTTCCTGGGGGCAGAGAAATGGAACTTGGCTATTCATTTAGACCACTTAGAAAAGCCCAAACCATGTATTCGGAGATACTGAGCCTATCTTTTCTGAGTTGCAGCTGTTTTTCTAGCACCGATCCTTTTATTCTTCACAGAAAGAGGAAAACAGAAGTCTATTTATTGCTTAGAAAAAAAATATGTATCTTCTTGAATTTGTCGCAATTAGATTTCTAAAATTGAATGCATTGAACTTGTACCACTCTGGGGTTAAGAAATAATAAGGCATGTGCTTGATTACTAGAAAGGCTTGTTCTCGTCCATATCTCATAATTTTTAAATTTATTCAAGAGTCATCACTGCTATTTTCATCAAATCTGTCCTCCTTTAGTATTCCTGACACTTCAAGATCATTGTAAGAATGTGCTGTGCTCCCTGCAAGCTGGCTACATTGCCTGGATGCCTCGCTTTTCACAAAAGAAACATGTATCTGAGGATTGTAATGGCAATTTTAAAATGTACACAAAATGAAGTCATAAATATTTTAGACAGATTTTTGACTTCACAGAGCTAAAGCATATAGGTAGTTCTAATGATTCAGGAATGATCATCATGTCATAGGCATTAGGTCAACTATAATCCTATGTCTTCATATGACAGGGGCACTGATGACAGTTTCATTGGCTTCATGAACTCCATATAATGCAGAATTAGATTTCATTTTATTTTATTATACTCTTGAAATCCTTAAGACAGAAGATAGAAAGCATGAAATGATTTTAAAACAGACTTGTTGGGTATGGAGAGTGTGAAAACAACCTTTGACTGATTCCTGAATAAAGGTGGGTAAGAATTTAGTACACAGTTATATCATTCCATTGTGATTTTATGTTACATGACTACCAATTTTTAGATTTTATCTACATATTCATGTCCTTTTGCTGTATGGTCCTCTTTTCCTAGTGCAGGATATTAATATAATAGCTAAAGGCTGAAAATTCTGTGGAAGGAGCAGTGTGAGGCCAAGACCAGTCAAGACCACCGGGCTTGTGTAAAGGCAACATAGCCTGGAGTTTATAATGTCTAAGTGCAGGCAGACAGAGGGTGAAAAGGCCATCTGTAGAGAGAAAAACAAAACAGGCTTTTTCAATAGGGGTTGAAAGAAGGCAAGGGACATTAGATGGGAAGATCTTAGTGAACATCAGTGATCAAAGTTCTCTGAATTTTTTGTGCCTCAGTGGGCAAAGTCCTTGAGGTGTTCAGTGCAAATGCTTGGTGTCTTTAGATGCAGTCCATCTTCCATGTTATCTCTTTTATGGTGTCCTGCATTTGCAGAGGGCATCGGTGCTGAGTTGAGAACAAAAACCTCTGCTGGCAGACACGTTTGGTATTGGGAGAGTCATGTCTAAACCAAGCCTTGCACCCTGCATGGTGTGTATGTGGCTTGTGTGATGGTCTTAAATCTATTTCATACAAGACTAACAATGCAAGCTGTGGCCTTATGTGTTCCCTCCATCTCTGTATTATTCCATTCTCTTCTACCATGCTTTATATCATCAGAAAAAGTAGACAGAGCATATGATACATAATGTCACCTCTATTCAAGGAATGATATAACCACTCATATCTTCTCGCTGTCCCAAAATCTCTTTAATTCTCTTGGAGCACACTTTACTAAGCTTGGCAGTCCCTGTGAAACCAGATACTAGTGGATCTAAAAATGCCTTCCTCATCTCCTTTTTCTCCATGCCCTGGTAGAGCTTATGGATTAGTAAAAGCCTAAGGTGGCAGTTGATGCAGTGTATCCTCACAAGACTTTGAACAGTTTTCTCTCCAACTTTTAATTCCAACACCCATTTCTAAAATAGCAGAAAAAAAAGTGTCACATTATTGTGATTAAGGCTTTAAAAATTTGCATTTGTTCTCTTTTCAAATATTGCGAGGCAGTCAGATAAAATAAATAATTCCTAGATGACTTCATGTAGAGGGAGTCTAAATTATTAATCACCTAGTTTCTGTGTCTGAAATTTCTTCTAAAAGTATCTTTCTATTTTCACAAGTCTTTCTTAGTAAACTTTTGACCCAGTACATACCCACCTTCAGAGAAGTTTGCCTAAAGTGAGATAAAAAGCAGAACACAGAGATTCTGACAATATAAGGATTAGAGCAAATAAGTGATAAGAAGATTGAAAAGCCTAAGTGTAAACAAATACCAGAGGTTTTATTTTGGTAGACAGTTAAACATGAACAAAATATTTGGTAATAAAACAGTAGCAAAATTTGTTATGGAAGAAGATAATATAGCAATTTTTACTTCTACATCTATTTCTGAATTTACCAAATATTTACTGAGTACTAACTTTGCCTCATGCACTGGGATACAATTTTATTATGGGACAAACTTTTTTGGCCCTAGCAAAAACAATCATAAAATATGCAGGTAGACAAGTTGCAAGGTATAAAGTTGCTTGGTTAAAGCATGAGTCAATGACGTTCACCATTAAAATTGTCAGAGAAGACTAGAGAAGAGCTTGAAGGTAGAATCAGAAACAATAGTGACCTTGGCCAAATGTATGAAAGCTTGGGTTAGAGCCCCAACACTGAAGAATGTAAAAACAAAAAGGGAGATACCTAATGTGTTGTTTTTATTCTGTTAACCGTAAATGGGTCAGCAATATGTAGAATGGACAAGATGAGAGATGAAAACAAAGAAATAGGAGGTTGCAGCCTTAATTACTTCCCACACCCTGAGGCAGTTGCTGACCATCATACTGTTTCAGGAGACACCTACATGAATTAAACATGGTTCCTCACATTAGGGCACCAATATTCCGAGAAAAGAGACATTCTGTGTATGGGGAAAAATGCATGCTTTAAAACATGGCTGACAATTTCTTGCTCCTTTAACATTTTCTAAGTGCCTGGTATCATAGGAACCTATGGGACCAGCGGTTCTGCGGGGTTTTTTTTTTTCTATCTATTGTCAATAAATTACATTTTTCCATTTGCTTTATGATGGAACTAATATTAGGTTATATAATATAATAAATTACCACTAAATTCAATACAGTGTCTGCAATAAATTAATACAAATTAAAAAACCCTAATTTAGGACTTTACCATCGCCTCACCCTATTCTCAGAGCAAGCAAACCACTTAACCTCAACCTTGGTTTCCTCGAACTGGGAGCTAACAATTACTTATCTACCTCAGAAGTGTTTGAGGACTAATTAGTTAATGTTTATGCAGCACTTTAAAGAGGGAAGCAGCCCGATATTATTGCTATTAATAGTATGGCTCTTAATTTGATTTTAGTATTTGGGAACAATGAGGGTCTCATCCAGCAGTAGTCACATGGTTGTAGTTAGGATGACTTTTGAATGCACTTGCAATGCCTTCCTAGTTTCTAGGAAAATAGTCTTATAAAGGAACTATTAAAGCATTAAAATAATACAGGTGAACGATTATTTTTAAAAGACTGATGGAATTATGGACCTAGTTCTAGGTACGTTAAACTCGAAGAACCTACATGAAACAAAATGAAATGGAAGATAGAACAGTGGGAAATTTCTGTATAAAATGACAGCATTTCTTCAACTTCTGCCTTCTGGGAGGTTCTTACTATCTTAGTTGGATTATCTCATATGATCCTGACAAGAATTTTGTGAGGTAATCAATTCCATTTTTTGCCTTTAATATAGGGGATATTAAGGCCCCCCAAAAGTTAATGAACTTGGTTTAGAATTCATAGATATTGACTGAGAGTTAAATGATCTCATCAGAGTCTGAAAACAGAAATTTCTAGAGCATTTGCCTTCAGTCATCACATTTTCCAAACCACGTTAACAGGAATCCTGAAAATCCCCTTCAGGTCTACAGTTATTACTCAAAAACCCCATGTTTCTTTCCTCCTCAAATAATAGCTGCTTTTCAGTCTCTTAAGTTACTTATAAATATGTAATGGAAAAACAGAAGCATCAGTGATGTAGGGATTGACACAGACATCGGAATGAGAGCAGAGAGATTTGACAGGTTCCGCTGGACTTAGGTCTATGTGACATCCTCCTCCAGACGCCCTCTCGCGCCATCTTGAGTCTGTTCACGATTCTCTGAAGTTTTCACTGACTCCAAAGTCATTCTAGTAGTTATCTAGCTGACTGGTTTAATTCACCATCACCGCTCTCTGGTAGGCACTTACTGTTTATCATAACTTTTAACATCGCAACCCTAAATTTCTGGTAATCCTTCTTTTACTGTTTACCAAGGCTTCTAAATCCAATTCCCAGGATATTATAAGTAATCAATAAACAGTGTCAGAGCCAAACAAAACCTCTCTATGAAATTTGCCTCCAATTCACAAATACTCCCCAGAAGAGTCACTTGCAAGATTTTAGTTAAAGAACTTTATGGTTTCTTTCACTTCTCCATCCAAAAAATTTATGGGGAAAACCCCAGGAGTTCTTATTAACTCATGCTTATTTGATCAGTCATTCTGCAATATGAAAGTAATTTATGAGGCAGTGGTTGCAGCTTGGAAGAAAGAATTTCAGTTACCTTCATCTTTGGGATTCATAAAACTGGCATGTTGCCATGGCCAACTGCATAAACCAGAATGTATCCTGAATATTTATAAAATAATTTTCTAACTATAGACCAAGTTGGTGCTTTAATAAATTTACTAAGAATATTTATATAACATGTATAATTAAGATATATGACATTTACTCCTTTTTAGTTTCAATAATCTTCAGGTGCAGTGATTTCCAGTGGTTACAGGAATTTAAAAATACACAAATGCCTAAGTTGTTTCCATTTCTTCTCCTTCCCCTTCTCCTTCTCCTTCTCCTTCTTCCTTCTTCCTTCTTCCTTCTTCCTTCTTCCTTCTTCCTTCTTCCTTCTTCCTTCTTCCTCCTCCTCCTCCTCCTCCTCCTCCTCCTTCTTCTTCTTTTTCTTCATTTTTGCACAGTACAAGTTGGTCTTGAGTTCACTTTGTGGCTCAGGTGTGCTCGAACTCCTGTTGATCTTCCTTTCTGTTTCAGCCGCTGGAGTGCTGGGATTAAAGGCATGCACCACCACACCCAGCCCTAAGTTAGCTTTTGACATGAAATTATTGATCCATTGTCATGCCATCCTTTTGATATGATATAACACAGCTATGTGATGGCTACTCATTCTTCATTAGCCACTTGTGGTTCACATATGCTATGTAAACTGGGTGTTGACCCTGTGTTATCAAACTAGCTATCCAACTTTAAGAAAATACTTGACATATTTGAGCAACACTTTTTAAAGTGTTCATATAGATAGAAAATCAGGCCAATTGGTATTTGGGAGGACTTCCTAAAGATACTTTGGAGATGTATTAGCAAAATTAAGTAATTCTTCATCCACATAGCTTCATGGATCTGAAAGTAGAGTAGAAAAGCATACATGATGAGGAACATTCTCTCTTCCTCTCACAAGCAGGTGGCCCATTTATCAGGTTCCCGAGCCTTTTCATATTTTATAGTTGAGAAAATGAATACTTATAGAGGTTATGACATTTGCTTAGAGCCTCACAAGTATGTGCATAGAGAATCCCAGCTAGAAACAATGTCACCAGCCATCATAATCACACATTTCTTGTGCTATGTGACTCTGCCCTCCTTTATGCAGTCATCTTCTTCATAAAACAGTTGTGATTCACATGCAAATTTGTCATGCAACCCTACAAGATATTGGCACCGAAAGTAAACCTAAGGGTACTTCAGCTTTATAGGAAAGTGAGGAGAAAAGCATGCAAATATACAATACTCTTCTCAAGATACAAGAAGGTTTTGAAACCCAGTTCTCAGTCTGAGTACAGTGATCTTTTGATACTCCATCAAAGTAGCATTCTTGAGGAGAAAACTCAAGGTTTAACAAACCTGATTTTGTTAATACCATAAACTAATGTAGGACTGATGTCTCAGCCATAATGAACATGGACCATACCAGCTCACTGGCTATGTAATAAGTGAGCAGATAATTTTAAAAAAATGTATCTCAGAATACAGAATGTCAGGGGCCCAGGGATATAGCTCAGTGGTACAGCGCCTGCTTGGCAAGCATAAAGTAGTAAGTTCAATTCCCAGTACAAAAAAAAAAAAAAAAAAAAAAAAAAAAAAAAAAAAACATGACCAGAATACAGAATGTCAGGTCTTTATGCTCTCTACATTGGAAAACCAATGAGCAAACACATACACTCCCAAGGAACCAAAGCTGAAAACCTACTATTTTGCCTTTTCACTGTTAACTTTTTTTCATGAGGTAAAGAATACAATCTTACCTTTGAATTATATACTTTCCAATGCAAAGCTAAAAATCATAAACACAATGATATGGGCATATGATCTAAAGGGAAAGTCCCTAACCTTTTGCATTCACCTCCATGGTTATGGCATCGTTAAATATTCCAGTGATGCACTTGATGACTGATAATGCAATTTCTTGATTTTTGCGGTACTCTTTGATCAGTAATGACTCTTTCCCATACCTTATATTTAAACTCTTTTTTAAAGGTCATTATCAACAACTTCTTCCAATTACTGTTTTTACGCTACATTATGGGAAAATTTGTCATGTAGGCTGTTGTTTGCCATGTCTATTTTAATGAAGGTTTGTCAATGAACTGAGAATCAAGTGTTCCTTTCTATCAGCTCACTGTCAAAAAGAGAATGCTATGGGAAATGTGAGAGCATAGATCACACAATTTTGGTTAGGTTCACTTAGCTTTGTATGCTATAAACCACTAACAATAAACCCTGTAATTTCCTTTATGAATATACTCACTTAGTGTATCTCACCTTTAAGTTTGCTCCTTCATTCCAGAAGATTTAAATTTAGGCAACTTACTTTTTTTTCTAGTTTCACAGAAGTTTCTGTAAAGTATTGAATTGAATGATAAAAGCCTTCATTTCTAACCCTCTTAGTCCTACTACGAGCATTTCTTCTACTTCCTTCTTCTAATCCCATTGTCCTGGTCTTTTAAAATTCAGTGTTCTTTCTAATCATCTAATTTTATCTGGGGTTGTACTGTGCACAGTTTATGTTGGTCAAAGTAATGCAATTTCAGTTGTGTGCCAAAGTGAAATACAAGAATGAAAGATTCATCTACAGATTGTGCAATTATGGTGAATTATTGGTTCTAATAAAAGTTAAACACACAGCGAAGCTGAAACCTGGATTTCTCAGGAGAAATATAACAAGACATGGTATTCACTATCTATTGTTTATATTCTTTTTTCTGGCTGCAGTTGAATGTTATCTCAGAAAATTTCTTTCTTTAAGGATGTGAAAAGGGAAGGAAGAGACTACATCTTCTGTTCTTATGCTGATTAGACTTCAAAAATCAGGGAGTCTAAAGGAAATACATAAAATTTCAGCATCTGATGACTATTCTGTGACCACAGTTGCCTAAGTAGTGATGGAAGGACAAAATTTCAGGCATACTAAAGGAGGAAAGAGAAAGTCATGTGAGAAAGTCATGTCAAGTTGGTACTTTATATGTGTGCTTTGATCTGAAGGAAAAGCAAGTGAAAATAAATCCAAATTGAAATATTTTTGAATGAAAAGCCTTACCTCATTGCTCAAATCGGACTTCTAAATTGGGAAAAAATAAATCCTGCTACATTTGGCCTGGTTAAATGTCTGGAAATATTTTCAAATGAAAGAGTTTTCTAAAATTTAGTGCAACAAAATGCCAACCACTTTTATCCTTAATTTTAAAACATCTGAGTAACCTTAATATAAAATTTATTCCTGTACTTTCAGATTACTTTTAGTCCTCTTACTAAAGTTTTGTTTTGGGACAATTCAGGAGAGATGAGTCTAAAAGGTTTTAAATTTAATTAGATAAACTCAGTGAATTTAGCTGTTCCACTTTGAAAAGTTCCTACTAAATTCAGTATTTGCCATCATGTATCCATTTATTTCTTTTCCTTTTTCACTTAGGACTGTTTACTTGATGTTACCAGTAGCACTTAATATTAAAATCTCAATATATGTTACAATTTAATTTTATTTCTTATTTTCTTAACTGATGAGAATATTTTTAATTTTATTCATACTGAACAGATATACAATGGTTTAATAATAAAAATGAAGCAACCTAGAACATGGTTTTGATCTTACTGGAATAGAAAAGTGCTAAACTTTAATAATCTCCCTTGATAAAAGAAACCCAATAAGAAATCAAAAGTCTTTGTATTTTGGAATGCATGAGATATGAAATATTTTGGCATTGATGAAAAATAAGGAAATAGTATATACTAACAATGTGCTCAATTCCTTCAACATATATTAACCCATTTTTTAACAGAATGAGCTATGTAATTCCTCTATTTAGAGTGTTATGTTTTAATATTATAAGGGTCAAAATTACTCAATGCTAGTATACATCCTTTTTGACTAATATATTAAAGTAGGAGGGTGCTTTTCAATCTAGTTCCATTATGTAATATCTAGATATTCTCACATAATTTGGGATATTGCTTTCAGATTGCACTGGCTTTTACGATTTATGCTTACCTGGTGATGAGGGATTTTTTTGGTATATGAGTGAGAAATTGAAAATACTTCAACAAAAACAGCAGAATAACATCATTTTGAGTTATTATTGTTAGAATATCCTTTTAGGGGTTACTTAAACATAGATGTAAAATCAAGAAAAACTGAAAAATAAAGTTAGGGAATCATAAAATGTTTGGTGTAACTGGAACAATCTACCTGTATTCTGTTTATTTTAATGTTCATACATATTTTAAAAAGGAAAATTCATACTATTTTGCACATAAACATTATGCAATTCAAGATTTGAGAGACATAGTAAAGAATGCCCCTTACATCTTTGTTATATCAACCCAATTCATCACCTTCTAAGTGGAGGAGGTCTTTGCTGTCCTGAAGAGCCTTTCAATGTTTTAAAAATATATACAAAGAAATACAAAAATGGTTATTTGCTTTGCATTTTAATACAAGTAATTGCTTACTACAATTTTTTTGCAACAGGTTTCTCTACTTGATAATTGGAAAAATTTTGCATTATGCATATAAAGACCTTTCTTATGCTTCTTTTACTTCATATGACTCAATTCCATATTAGTGGCCACTGAAAATATTAAATATTATATTTTAAAATATTATATACTTTTTTACAAGCATTGCTTTAATTAATGTATTTAAAACTTCGATGTTCACAATTCTGTGTAGGTACTAAGATGCTGAAGTAAGTAATCCCAGAAATGGAATTCTGGGACCAGAGAACATAGATTTGTATTTTCTTAGATATCACTGAACTTCTCTCAATAGGCATCATACTAATGATGTATGCTCTTATGTGCTTTAGGTGAAACTTCCCATTTCCCACCTTCTTGCCTGAAGAATTATCAGACTGTCAGATCTTTACTATTCTGTGTCTTGCACACAAATCAGCTTTCTGTTTGTATCCTTTACCCATAATGATTACTGGGTTAGTCATTTCAATGTCTATTTATATAGTCATATATTGTGTTAGAAAGGTTATTAATTTTATGCTATATTAATTTTAAATATTTTCCATATTTTTGTGTGCCTCTTGAGATTATCACAGTATTTGATCAAGTTTAGTGTTTAGATTTTGTTATATAGTTTATTAATCTATTATTTTGTGACTTTTTGGTGTTGTGCTATCAATCCTTATCTAATCTGTGATTCAGATTTTCTTCCAGTATTGTATGGCTTCTTTCCCCACATCATATCTTTGAGTTCTTCAAAATTATCTTGTGATGTGTAAGGATCCATTTTATTCTTCTGGAGATGGCTATGATGCTTGTTATGGCTTGTGTCTAGATGTTGCCTCAAAGCCTCATGCGATAATGGGCTTTTTCAGAGGTGGTTGAATCTAGTGTGTGATGCTGGGATTAAAGCTGTGTGATTAGTAAATCACTCCACTGACTGGTTTGCCATAGTTCTGGCTGAGATTAAGGATGTGAGTACTACACCGCCCCAAGCTGGGTATCCTGCACACAACATAAGGAACAGAAAGAGAGTTGTCTCCTCCTGCTTGTTGGTTTTGCTATCTTGTGAGTGCTAAGGACTATTTCTCCTCTGTGACTCCCCTCTGCTAAGTCACTGTGCCTTGGAACCAACAGATTATGGACTGAAACTTTCACAAACTGTGAACCAAATAAACCTGTCCTCCTTTCACTTGGAGTGTTGGGTATTTTGTCTCAGCAATGAGAAAAGTAACTAAGACAGTGCTGGACCAATATCATTTTCTGGCAGCAACTAGATTTCTGGTGATGTCAAGGAGTCGATTCTTTGGTGATCTTAACGTAAGCAGCAACTCTTTCAAAAGAAAGAATGAAGTACTTTATCGCTAGCCAAATGTCAATGATGCTGACCCTGGAACACAGATTTGGATTACCCTGTACTGAAGAAGTTACGTAAACTTTGATGAAGAAAAGAGATTCATAAACCAGACACACTGGTGGAAGTGTCAGGTTTGCATGCCGCAGCAAGTTGGGGATACATATTCTATAGCTTTCCGAGGTCATCTTGCAGAATCCATAGCCTAGGTTTGGCTAACACAGGTCTGCTAAATTTAGTGATACATTCTGAGGAGTTTACCAGTCAGGGGTAGGATCCCTGGGAGGAAAGTGATGCACTTGAACAAGAAATCCAAAGGAGAAGACATTGAAAATAAATGGCTATTAAAGAGACTAACATTTTCCAAGACAGTTTGGGTCCTGAACCTATATCATTTCATCTCTCCACAATCACAGTATTTTACTCAGCCAAGGGCAACCATGTGCAGCGTCTTTAATATAGACTCAGCTTATTCAGAGAGCGTCAGCTTCCTGGTGAACAGACAGGTACCATCTGTTAGTGGTGTTGTTGAGTTGGGGATCTTTTACGTTGCTCAGACTTTCTGAAACTCCCGAGTTAGGGAGATCTCCCTACTTCAGTCTCTCTGAGTCACTGGGACTACAGGAATGTATGGCACACTTGACTTGGATGCGTCACTTTTTATGAATTAATCGAGTCCAGTCAATAAATACTCACCAAGCATGGATAAGTGTCAGGCATTGCTCTGAGCACTGGAAACACAGCAGTGCACAAAATCCTGTGACCTAGGACAGCTTACATTCTAATGGAGGAGACAGACTCAAAAATTGAAAGGTAACACATAATGTGAATATTTATTAAGTGCCATTGAGAATGAGGATAGGATTCCTGGGAAGAAAGTAGCACATTTTAGCAAGAAATCTGAAGGAGCTGGCCAGTAAGGCTCTAAGATAGGAGACACATGAATACTGTACCCACATCTCTGTACATCAAACTTATGTAACACAATTTCTTTAAAATGAAGTGTCCCACATGACTGCAGAAGAAAGAGCAAGAGGAAAAGAGTGGGAAATAAAGTCAATACTTGGTTAGGTTCCATGCCATGAAAGCATTTTGGAGGAACCTGGTGTTTTACTAAAAGAGCTTTTAGCATGAAAGGGAAATAATTTGACCTTTATTTTTAACAGATCACACTTGTTTGTGAATGAAGAATGGATTGTGAGACAGCTGTATCAGTCAGTGCTTAGGAGAGAAGCAGATTTAGTGCAAGACATACAAATATATAAGAATTTACAAGATTGGCTTACAGTGGTTGCCCACAGAGTCAACCGTGGAAAAGTGCAAAAGGGCTGGCTATAGGTTGCAGATCTGGCAGATCCCATCAAAGGCTTGGAACTCATGGTAGTGACCTGCATGAGACCATTTCAGAAGGCCAAAGGGTGTGCGATAGAAGCCAGGAGATGAAGGTGAAGAAGAGCTCCTCTGCAGAAAGGGAAGGGCGCCTTCCTAGTCCTTCCCCTTTTCTTCCTTCCAGGTGACCATCCTATAGGTTGGTGCCATTCATGCCCAGGGTGGGTCTCTTGTCTTCAGGAAATAGCCTCAGTCACATCCAGAGTGGTGCTAATCTAATTTACTTGGGCATTTTTTATTCACATTGACACATCAGTTAACTATCATAAAAGCACAGGCAAAGCTAGGAGATAATGTAGCAAGTTATTTCCATAAATTCGGAGAGAAATTAGTTGAAATAGAGTTGCATTTTCACTGCATGTATTGGTAAAATGTACTATATATGATGCTAGATGATGAAGCAGATGCGAGTTATGCTAGAAAGTCCTACAAGAGTGGAGTTTGCTGAGCTGTTACTGATCTTGAAATTCTCTCAGAATCTACTCCTTATGCTTCAAGGTGTGATTGAATTTAACAGTGAATGTTTAATTTTTAAAAATAATACTGCAAAAGATATTGGCATTGATACAGGAAAAATGATCCCAGACCTCTAAATGATATGGGGGAATGAAACTCCCAACCTACTATATGTCTGGCATGAGTTCGTGTTCTCTAAAATCGAAGAATGAATTTTAAGAACCACGGAGGATAAGAGCAGAATATATTTATTGAGAGAAAGAAAGTTTCTGTCTGAGGGACAGAACGGGGCCCGAGCGGGTTGCCAAAGACTCTGTCGTATTTAGGGACTTTTATAGAGTAAAACCATGAGGTTAGAGGGGTCCAAGGTGGGAACAATGGGAACCTGCAAGGTGGGCATAAGGTGGGACATAACTACAGTTAACCAATAAGACTAATTGCTCAGGTAAAATTGATTATATCAAGGACAAATGGGGAAGTGAGTCACATAGTAAGCGGGGATGCTTAATGACAATGACTCTTCCTGTAGGAGGTTGGCATGCTGACTCCTAACTTCCTCAGGGTGATAGAGAACTATTTAGAATATCAATCCTTAGGATATGGGTGTATTTGTTCTGTCTTTTGTCTTGAGATCTGGCCCACAGCAGGAGGTGCCTGTCTCCTCAGAGGTTACAAGGTATCTGAACTTCTGCACTGGTTCCTTTGAGGACCTAGCCCTGTCTGACTGCATATAATACTTTTGTCTAACTCAGTTTTCCTGTAACAGCATCACTGTCCCTCAAATTACTGCCTTTGCTTTGAACACATTTATCCCATCATTCTTGCCACTCTCTGAAGCAGTTCTGGAAGTCCTTCTTGCGAGTTCCTTCACAAGATATGAACAAAAATACACTGAGGGAAACACTGAAATCCATCCAACTCCAGTGGGAAGTCATGCTTCTGGAACATTATAGTGACTTCTTGTTCACATTATTCCATCGCATCTGGCAAATCCAACTCTGGTTCTTCCCCAAAAGGAAAATGACCATGGAAGATGTTTTAGTCACTTTCCCTGCAGCTTGAACAAAACACACAACACCAGCAACTTAAAGGAGGAGACATATTTTGACCCTCATTCTCCAAGTTTCAGCCCTTGCTTCCATGGTCAGTGGCATGGTGGAAGGGTCTAGGTGGAAGAAAGCTTCTCATGTCATGGCGGCCATGATGCAGAGAGAGCAGAGAGGATATAAGGAGAGAAATGCATCCTTTTAGATCTCTCTTAATAACCAGGCTCTCCCTGCCAATAAATATAGCGGCCCCATTGCCCAGTTCTCTTTCAAAACCATGCCTCTGAGTGAGCACATGAGGTGCTTGAGGTTATCTAGATATAAACCATAACAAAAGGTAAATGCGTTTAATCAATTCAGATTCAGGACATTGAGGCAGCCCTCAAGAGAGTGCAACTAAAGACACTCAAAAAGAGGGACTTCCAGAAATGCTTCAAAAGTTGCAAGAATGGTGGAATAAGTGTGTTTGAAGTGAGGGGGAATATTTTGGAGGTGGATTAATAGCATTCTGTCATTTCCTATAATAAATTGTGTCATCTAATTTAACTACTCATCATAGTTTTCAATCACACCTTATAGTTTAAGAAGTACATTTGGGGAAAAGTTAAAGATCAAGAGCATAGTTTCAGACATATTAAGCTTGAGATATTTTTTTCTACATCTAGTTGGAGATTTTGAATAGCCACTAAGAAGTTTAATCAACACATTCGAGCTGAAGATTGGATCATGTGTACACACTGTTCCAAACCAGCCAATAAGTTCTGTGAATGACAACTTGTTTGCTCTAATATTAAGAGCTCTGAGAAATCAGGAGGGCCTAGGAAGGGATTTTAAAGCACAAAATCCAGAGGTGGAAGGAGAAAATTAGGAGATTTCAGAGTTTTCAAAGTTGAGTGAAGAAAATATTTCAAGGAGGAGAGAAAAATTTCATCAAAATTTTCTAAAAAGTTAGCAAAAGTTAAAGATGGAGAACTTATGGATTTGGTACTTTGGAGTTACTGGAAGCATTTAAAAGAGCTATTTCAGAGAAATTGTGATGTAGAAACCTAATTAGAATGGATACATGAGAGAGTGGGTTAATAATATAATAAAATGTATTGATAGTTTTCCTTATATCTAATTATGCTTGTAACCAGGTCTACAAAAATCAATTTGATATTCTTCCAGTATTCTGATGAATTCTATTTACTAAATATTATTAGTGAATTTTGATTGGAATTAAAAAGTGAGCTCAATTCATATTAGTTTCATATGACATTTGTCAAATTTTGCCACACTATGCTTATTTCATGGTGAGAATTTTGAGATTTATTCATATCATACGCCTTTGATGAGTTTACAAATGTTAAAATTACTTCTTTTCAAAAAGGTTTGGTGTATTCTGGTTTCTCTTCAGATTGCATGAAAAAGTTTGGTAGAAATTCACTCTAAAGCCTCATGCATATTCTTTTTTTTAAATCATTTTCTTATTCTGGCCATGAAGTCATTATTCATGGATACTTATATTTTCTAGAGTTAACTTTGATTAATTTTATATTACCTACTAAGTATGCACTAAAAGTTATCCAGGTATTTTCTAATTCTTTTAGTTTTCTTTCTTTTGAAGGTTTTGTCCTCATATAATTTATTTTATGGCTCACTTATGCTTCCTTCAGTTTAATTATATTTTTAATAATTTGTCAATATTTTGTCCTAAACTATCAGTTTAGTTTGATTTCTAAAATTTCTGTGTTTTAATTTATTAACACGTGGTTCAACTTCATTAATTCTATTATCTTTTAATTAAAGAATTATTTAATTAGAAATTGGTTTCTTTTTTTTTTCTTCTTGCTTATTTATATGAATTTTTAAGACTTTACAGTATAATGGTGGAAAAAATGTAGACAAATTCTTTGTAAGAATGTAATAATCACAGCCTGTTGTCCCAACAGAATCCTTATTCCCACCTGTTTTTGCTTGTAGCTAGACATCCCCCAAAGCCTCATTCACACATAGGTGAAGCTTTTTAGAGGTGGTTGTATCTAAGGTGTATGAATGTCATTAAAGGTGTGATCATTGGGTTAATCCACTGATTGGTTTAGCAGTGTTTTGGGTGTAGGTGATGGGAAACCCCACTCTGCGTATGGATTTCACCCATCAATAGACTTGGAGCCTAGACAGGATGTAAGGGAGACAGAAAGAAGCTCACTGCTCGCTGCTTGTAGTCTGTCCTGCCACTGACTGGTTCTCCTCTGCCATGGCCACTCCACCATGCCACTCTGCCTTGAAGTAAGGTGACTATGGACTAAAACCTCTACAAACTGTGAGCGAAAGTAGGTCTTTCTTTCTTTAATTTATGAGTATCCTGTGTTTTTTCACAGCAATCAGGAAGCAATTAAGAACCATCTGAAACTTCATGAGCACAGATTTTACTCTTTGCATTTCTAACACCTTCTGGTCTTCAGAACTCCTAATAGAATCACCCATCCATCTCCGCTTGTAGCATTCTCAGGTCCCACTAACCTGCATCTCCGAATTTTTCCAAGTTCTTCTGGCAAGTCAGTTTCAACCACTTGGTCTGCTGTAGTCATGGTAACAGCTCTACTCTTGGGACCAATTCTGTGTCTTTCAGTTGCTGGGACAAAATATTTGATGACTGCAAATTACAGGACAAGATTAATTGGTGAGGAAATTAATGTACTTGCATGTTTATTTAGTAATATGGTCCTGCTAGTTTAGTATCCCCCCCCCAAGTTAAGCCATTACTGTTGATCTGTAAATCTTTCTGTCTCAGAAGCTGCTCTGTGATCATGAACACTATTTGAAATTTAGATCATGGTATGTTGTATCTGGTTTTATGATTTAATGTTGATTTTTAATTATTATTATGAATGGCAGTCCGCTGGATTCATCCAGCTTGGAGGCATGCTATTTTGCTGTCAACCTGATTATCTTTTGAAATATTAAGACTTACAGGCAAGGCCTCCTATGAGACAAAATTGTAGGTGGCATTGCAAATTATCTCTTGTCTAAAAGAAAATCAGTTCCATGCTTATAAAAGTGACTAAATTATTGAGTATCATTTTAGCCCTTAATTGAATTCATTGTGGGATGAAAAGAATGAATGGAGAATCATAATTTATTTTTTCAAATTTTTATGAAGAGCTTAATGCAAAATAACTAGCCATTCCCCTGTGATGGAAAGAAGTTCTAAAACAAGATCATAAATATTGATGAAATCATAACAAACATCTTTAATCAGTTATAATTCCATGAAGTCTAAAGGTTATAAAGGTCCTAGGACTGAATTTAATATTGTTTACACTACTTTTAAGGCTTCATCCTGTAAGGCTTTTGTTTAATTTACTTTTGTATCAAGAATTGAACTCAGGACCTTACACTTGCCAGGCAAGTGCTGCACAACTGAGCTAAATCCTCAGCCCTGCTTTCACTTATTTTGGTCATCTGTTGACTTGCTGTAAATGCTGTTATGAACTTTCTGGGTGTAGAATGCACTAACTCCAATACCCAAAAAGACTAATCAGGTGGTGAGCATCCTCAGTATTCATGTTTACCTTTAATGTTCTTGAGTTACAGTGACTACAGTTCCCCAGGTGAACCCTTAAGTGGTAGGGTCATAGATTGTTTTCATCCATCAATGTCTACTGAGGTGTGTTTACAAGGCATTCGATTAGATGCTGAAGCAGTTCTCTCACAAGAGGCCATTATCAAAAAGTCATCTTTGTTCAGATTGTACAACTTCAGAAAGTTTACATCTGTACTAGAGTTTGTGTAACTCATCAGTGTACTATCATAAAAACAAATCGATTTGGATTTCCTTTCCATAGACATACGAAAATAAAAGTCTGAACTTCAATACATAATTCTAGGACATTCAGTTGGTGTTAAGATGTCAAGGAAAAAGAAACAAACGTGCTATTTTCTTATCTAAACCTCTCTGGTCGACAGTTAAGGCTCAAACATCATTAGTTTCTATTAGTCGGTCAGGACTGATCAATTTAAACATGATATTAGATAAGATACCTGCCTTAAGTGAGTTATTCCCTAATAAAACTAAGTATGCTTTCTTATAATCTGAGTTATTATTTTCATTGTAGAATCTAGATAAGATTCTTTGAAATACACTGCTTTGGGCCATGCATTTGATTCTTGTTTGACTCTAAGAAATAACTGCATATAACTACTGGTTCTTGCATCCATGTTAAAGAAAATTGTTAAGAGAACATTAAGATTCTCCACTAAGTCTACTGATTCTGAAACTTATTTGTTTTTAAGTCAAGTATACATCTAGGTAACAACTCTGAAGGGATGCTGAAGATATAATTAAGGTCTCAAACCAATTGAATTTTAAAATAGGGAGATTATGTGAGTGGGCCTGACCTAACCACATGAACTTTTAAGAAGCATAGAAGCTTATTCAGTGTTAGAAGAGGAAGTTAATGATCTGAACTCTGGCTGTGGGAGATTCTCTTTGTCCACTCTAGTGTTGGAGAAGGCCTGTAGCGCGGGACTGTGAGTCTCCACTAAGAAAAAGAACAGATTTGAATTTCAAGTCTCCAAAGAAGAATTCTTCCAAGAGCCTGAGTGAGATTGGAAGAAGATTATGAACTCCAGAGGAGAAGACAGACTTGACTTCAGTCTAACAAAATGCTAGGCTGAAAAGTCAGACAGACTATACCTGGCATTCCAATGTACAGAACTAGTAACTAATACAATGGTATTGCTTACAGTTCCAGGTCTATAATAATTTTTACGCAGCAATGAAAAGTAGAGTAACCAACTACTCATATCATCCTTACCAAGGGACAAGAGCAGAATAATAATAAAAGCAGTACAATTCAGGGTGAAAAATAACACACAGTGGGAGTCATGGAATCGCCACTATCTAGCAAATTCAAGAAGCTTTGTTTAATTTTTACTTAACAAAAAGAATACAAAAGTAAATTGTAAACCTAGGTCTTTTCCATGTTTTTCTCATTTTCTTGATATTATAAAGCCCTGTATGAAGTTTTGTTTCGTCCATCTGCTCTGTTGTTATTTCGAGTATCTACTACATCTTGCTATGTCTTAGCTGGTGCCATATATAAATGTGTGTGTGTGTGTGTCTGTGTGTATGTTTACATTATTCTGTGATTTATATTTGTTTTGAATCTTAAAAAGATATTTAGGAATGAGTGTTTATATATTATATATAGTATGTATAGTATATATATGAATATATATGCATAGCATGCTATATATGTAGTATATATATAAATATATATGTACATATACTATACTGTATATAAATATATATATATAATATGTATAAAGAATATATATGCATAAAGAGTGTATACATAGTATATATGAATGTATGTACTATATGAATATATGTATATATATTATATGTATAAAGACTATATATATTCTGGATTGTGAATGCTTTGTTCTGCGAATGTTTCATAAGATGAGCAAAGATTTCTAATAAATTTTAACTTGATAAATGGTCAATGTCTTGCAGTACATGGAGTGCATGATGCCAAATATCACACAACCACAAATCAGCCAACGGTTCTTTTTTCTCTCACTGTGAGATTGTGTGTGATCATCTCCCAGCAGCAAGGAGCTATGGAGGAGCACACACTTAGAGAGGAGAAAGGAAAGGCAGAGGAATCTCTCAATTCAAATGAAATTGGGGTGATAAATGTGGGAAACAGTGGGAAATTTTGTAGAGAAGCACCATCTGATTAAGGCTGTAGTACAAATGATGAATTTATTTAACAGCAATGCAATGTCACATTTCCACGAAATCCTCAAAAGGAGGAGAAAGCAAGCATCACTGGATAGGTTCCCTGTTAAACTTGCAGGAAATGGAAAAGATTCCACTGAGCCAATGAATAGCAGTGATTCCGTTAGTGATAGCGAAGTTCATCCTACACAATAATTCTCCTTTCTCATCTCTTTCACGCCAGCCATGAAGGTTTTCAAGGGTAAGTGCAGATTAATATGTTTATTTTTCTTACATTTTGTATTTCTTTATTATTTTATATTCTATTAGAATATTTTAATCAATTTTATATGAACATTTTTGAGTGGTAGAAAGAATCATTTGAATTTCCATTATTTCTTATGAGGAAATTCACTTTAAAACAAAAGTGCTTTGAATGATAAGCATGTTTCAGGAAATAATTATGACTTCCAATCAAAAAATCTATATTTACATCTATCTATGTCTATCTATAGAGATATAGATATATGTAATCTGTACATCGATAGAGACACAGATAAATGTGATCTAAATATTTGGTCTCCTATTTATTTTCTGCCCTCTTCTAAATATAACCACTTGAGATTTTTCTTTTGTGGCATTTCCCAAACTCTGTAAATAATCTGCTTGGTTTTGGGAGTTAGTCTCATGTAGCCTCCCCCTATTTTCTCACACTTTTGAGGTCTAAATGAATGTCTACAACATCTGGCTGCATTGTGGGATATTGATTCCCACAGAGGATTCTCAGTGGCCTTCTGCAGCCTAAAGCAACAATTCCTCAACAGCCATGCTACAGGACACTGGCTTAATAAGGCCACCTCCTCTACGGGGTTACAGGACACCTTCGTGTCAGATTTCCTGGTGAGCCTCTGAGTGGAAAAGTGTTCCTAGGATTGCCCAGTATGTAACTCCATAAACACATGACACACCTTGTGCACAAACTCATAATCAAATATGACAAAGTTCTTACCAGAGGGAAATAAAACAAGAAGTAACAAAGCTCACACCACCTTCATCCTACATACATAAAGGATCTTCACATATCACAACTCATGACCACAGAGAAGCATCTGTCTCCGCTAACAGGCAGCACTGGAGGCAGGAGAACTTTATGAAGGAGAGCAAACACCACACCCACCCTGTAGCTCATTCTGCTTGTGGATGAGCTCGAGGAGGGCAGAGAACACAAACGCCATCAGCTACTTGGAGGAAGTAAGACACATATCAAGACACCTCTACACCCAGCATTATCATGAGACAGCTTGCAAACTAAGGGCCACAGTCTCTGCAGAGGTTCCTGATAGATTGTACCTCGTCTGTCAAGATTGCTGATGTCAAGCCAAGCTGACGGGGCCTCTGTGGCAGACTTTTGTCACTTGCCACCACTCTCTGTGAAGATATCAGAATATAAGAGTGCAGAAGGGACCCAAAGACTGTGCAGGTTTTCCTCTCATCACATAGCTGCTCATGGGCGCTCACATAATTTGCCGCATATGCTGTGATTTACATTTGCTTTGACTTAAAAAAGAGATATTTAAGAAAGTCTTAAGTTGGTAGTTCATAGTTACATTTTAATAACAAGTTATTACGCTACCGTTCATTCCAGTTTGTTTAAAGAACAAAATGGGGTGTGGGGTGTGTGTTTGTGTGTACATGTGTGTGTCTGAACTGTTTCTACTTTTGAAAGATTTTTGAGTGCCTACTAAATGAACACTTTTAGGAACTGCTATATGGTCAGTCTGTTTTAAAGAAAGACCATGCTTTATTTCTGGAATATAGATTTTCTTTCCATTCTTTTATAGTTTAAAATTATACTTTAATGTTTAGTTTTGTTGGCTGAAACAAGGTGGTACCTTACTTTATCGCCTGTTTTCTCCTCCTTTACCTTTTCCATTTTACTTCTATAATGTCTCCACTATTTCAACATTATTAGCTCGTATCAGCTTCAAACTGGATCACTCTAATGCATGCTTTCACCCTGCAACTCAGTAGTTACATAGAATCACTACCTCTGATCTTTTTATTTCCCTTTCTCATTTTAATTATTTGCATTTGATTTCCTCTAATAATCATTGCTGAGTGAACTGAATTTGCATAGCATGAAACAAGTTTGGAGGACACTTATGCGGATGCAGGGGAGAGATGATGGATAAGAGAAAGCAGGAACAGGGTTCCAGAAAACACGGCTTTCTTGACTGAACACTGCTTTGCATTCTGCTGCAAAAGAAACAGGTTGACTCTTTCAAATGGGATCCGATAGTGCAGTTCAGAATTTACTCTCCTTCGCTTCACTGAAACCTTCTTTGCATGAGAGACTTCTGAAGCTGACTGGTTCAGCCACTTCTCGAGGTCACATGAAGAGGTGAAAGGACAGACTTTGTTCTCTAAGGGAGGCCTTAATTTTTCAGAACTCTGAGCCCTGTCATTAAGTCTTTGCTACTAACTGGTAGTAATTATGTCTTCTATACCCTCAGTCATTTGCTTATGTAATCTGTATAAGTTTAAGAGAATTTGATTGGAAATTAGTCTCCCTTTTCATGGATGTTGTGTCTTTAAATTTTCATGTTTTTAGCTTTGCAGGTATTGATTCCATATTAAATAAACTCAAATGTGTTTTTGACAACTATATCTTAATTTTCAATTGTATCCTTTAGCATTTCTAAACTTTACTGCTTTTTCCAAATTGTGTGGATAACATTTCATCTCCTCCAGTAATAATAATCACCCCTGCTTCCTTTGTGTGCATGTTCGCCATTTTTCTATTTTCAAACTTTTTACTCATCTTGATTTAGATATATCATTTATATATCAAAATATTATATTTTCTTTTATGGTATAACCCAACGTATTTTTTGGCAAGTCAGAAAACCCACTTATATTTGTTGATATTATAATAAATGAATATATCGATTTTATCCTTCCCTTTCAGGAATCCCACACAATTGGTGCTCTCTGGAATCTGCTCCCTTCACCACGTTCTGAAGCCTCTTTCAGTGTCCTGACTGCTTTTCCTCTCACTTTGTTCCTGCTGCACTGAATGTCCATACAGACACACAGAGATTATATTTGGCTTCATTTTAAAAAAAAGATATGTAATTTGTGCAGTTGGCCAAACTATTGGAATTCTAGACTTAAAATCTGTGCAGTTTACTCTATGCATTTTAAATCCTAAGTCACCTAGTAAGGTATTCAAAAAATGCTAAGAAAAATTTTCCTTCAGGGGGAATACTGGATACCAGAAGGATAGTATGTAATGATTCTGATTTTGTTGCTTTTAAACATGCATCTATTATTTCTTTAATTTTTTAAAAAATAGTATTAAAACTTAATTCCAATAGTTTGGTCCAGTGAACAAACACATGCAAATTATTTTCCCATCAAGATAGGAGATGTTTCTATGACCCCCTAAGTTCTCCTTATGTCTCTCCTAAGTCAATCCCAGCCCTTACTCCAGTGATCACAGTTTTACTTTCCATTACTAACAAGTGCATTTTGTCTGGCTTTGAACTTTGTATAATGGAAAAGTACAGTATACTCTTTCTCTGCTTTCACTGAATATATTTTTGTAAATTATCTGTTGTTTTGTGTATTAGATGTTTGTTCCATTTTGTTGCTAAGTAACTATGCACTTGCAACATACCACACATTCACAGTTTTGTTCCCAGTTTGGTGTTGTTATAATAAAATTGAATTAAATATTTAGTTTTGTAAAAGTTCTTGTGCTCATATATTTTTATTTTAACTAATTACCTGGAAGTAGAATTTCTGGATCATAAAATAGATACAGGATTGATTTTATATGAAATTGATCATAAGGTTTTCAAAGTTGTTTCACTATTTTATCTCTTACTGGCAAAGTTCAGGTGTTTTAATTTATTTATATCCTCACTAATGTTTGATGATTTTAGGGTTTTGTCCCCTAAAAGCATGAAACAGTGTATTACAGTGATTTAAATGTAGGTTTCACTAAAGGCAAGTGATGTTACACACTTTTTCAGGTGTTTATTGAATACTCTTTTATTTGTATTCTATTAGTTCACTAGAGCTTTCATAACTAAGTACAACAGACTGGGTGATTTAAAGAACGGAAATTTATTTTCTCACAATTCTAGACACCAGAAGTCCAAAATCAGGGTAAAAGCAGATTTGCTTTAGAACTGTTGAAAATCAATTGCAAAGTAGGGGTTGTTTCTTGACTCCTCATGTTCTGTCATCGATCTAGTTATCTACCTGCAATCCAATTTTACACTTTAAAATCTTGAAATTCAAATATTAAGTCCATAGACCAGTTAGGGATAATTGAAGTTGTAAAAATAAAGAACATTTAACCACAAAAATAGCAAATCTGTCCATGTATTTTAGATTGCTTTGAATGATCCCCAACCCATCCACATACTAGTTTTTAGCATAGGAATGTTTCATCTTTTGTTCCATTTATGCATTTGTAATTCATATTATTGAAGGTATTCTCATCTGTCTGTCAGTCATTCTGTCTGTCCAGCATTCATCCATCCATCCATCCATCTTTAAATTTTTTTCCAAAGCTTTTGTTTGTACAAAAATATAATTGATTTTTGTATTGTCCTTTTGTCCTAACACACACACACACACACGCACACACACACACACACACACACACTTGTTTGGGTGCATGTGTGGTGATGTTTTCGAGATTTCTTTTTTACACGTAAAATGATGGCATTTATTTTACTTCTCTGTTTTCAAACTATTTTTTCCCTCTTTGTTCTAGCTGGGCCCTGCCATCTTTTGTAGGATACACAATAGTAACAGTAGGTAAAATTGATTAATTCTTGATTTTAAGAAAATTCTATTCGGTGTTACTTTGTTTAGAATGTCACTAACCATGGCAGCTCCCATGTGTCCCTGTCTAAACACATGTATCTGCACATGCACAGCAGTGCACACGCGTCATCACATTGAGGGAGTTTTATTCTTTCTTGAGATTTTCAGTGATGAACATTGGTAAAAATTATTTTCTCAAGTGAGTGTTCTGCATCTGTTGAGACAATCTAATAAACTTATTTACAAAATGTGGTTACTTGATGTCTTACTCCATTTCTGTTACTAATGACAGTACAACAAATGACAAATTAGAAAACAAAATCATCATTCACGGGTCTGGTCCACTTCAAAGTCCAGATTTGCTGGGGATGTCGCAGGGTGACCATGA
>RJWM01011940.1:0-57992 GCA_004363535.1 Dasyprocta punctata
TCTTCTTCAATGTAATGATGGGAACATAAAACCCAGAGAAATGAAGCATGCCACTTAGGTCATACATAGCATTAGAGGAAATACTAAGGATACTGGATAATTTCATGAATAAAGGTATTGGAGTAGAGTGCCAGAGTATTAAAATCTTTGGGCCCATGTTCCGGCATCATTCTCTTGCTGACTTTACCCATTCTTGGCCCTGTCTATTCCTTTTAGCATTTCCTTCCTCCTTGGTGGGAAGTTTGTTTAAAAGTAGAGGAGAAAGGAAACCTAATTAAAAGTGTTGAGAATAGCACACACTATATTTCTCACTTCAAAAATAGGAGTAACGAGTAGGAATATGAAAAATTTTGACATAAAACTGTAGTGTTTGATTTGAATTGGAGGTTATAGTGTATTGTCCAATATTTAAACTAGGTGGATTATATCTACATCTATGCTTACAGAAAGCTGTATGCACTTATATTTGTGCATTTATGTATATGTTTGTGTGTGTATGATTAGGAAAGTCTCCTGAGAGCAGCTAAAAAGATACCCTAGTAATAAATGCACAAGTCTTGGTTTATGAAAATTGTTCTTTATAAAAAGCACCTAGGCAACTTGGAGAAATGACTCTTCACTGAGGTGAGGATGGAACAATAAAAAATAAACCTAGAACTCTTTGTGCCAAAAAGTAAACAAACATGCAAGGATAATTAGCACATATCCAAAAGACACAGGGGCCAGATTAAAAAGTTCCATGTGGTCATGTCTGAAACAATTTGAACACCAAAATCTTTCAAAACAATATATGGCAAGACTTTTATGAATAAGAAATCTATAATCATGTACTGAAATAATAAATTAAATAGGTGAGAGATTAAATTTCTACTTATAGTACACACCAGCCCCAAAATATAAAAAATGATGAGTATCAGAAAATCACCAGTTGCCATCCTAACAACCATCCATTGAGACAGGAGTCAACAACAATGCTGAAGTTTGTGAGTGAAAGTTTGATTAGAATCAGAGCAACTTCATAGTTTAAAATATTTCCCCATAAAATACATACTAACCAATTATTAACTAGTTTAACATTGTTGTTAATATATTCTTTACAGTGGAAAAATATGCCATATTCTAAAAGATGAGCCCTAGCTCCTGAGACAAGTCAATAAGGAGCATCTCCTGGCACCATGTTTTAGGTGTGTAACTTGACAAATTATCACAAAAATCTGGATTTTGTCCTGGAACTAAAAATGTTATTGTATCCTGGACCTAACTTCTAAATGTGTGAAATGAAATTGGTTTCTGTGTACTAAATGGCAATGATAGATTGACATTATTTAACTAAATTTAAAATTTGTATCTTGTTACATAAGAGAGTTCCCTTCCAGAACTCACTGAGGTATAAAGTGATAGGATTACCACATTAGCAAATTACCAGAAAGTTCTATAGCAGCTCTGTGTACCATTCCTGTACCTCTTTTCTGCAAATTTTGAAATCATTTTAAAATTAAAACATTACAAGAGGAACTTCTGGGAAGATGGCGGAGTAGTAAGAAGCAGAGAAAACAGCCTCTTTGAGAGACACCATCTAGACGTGGGAATATGCCATCTTGAGGAAGACAGAAATGAGGAAGTGGGTTCCTTAGACCCAGGAAGAGTCTGAAGTCTCAACTGAAGCCCAAAGAGAGTGAAAAGAAAAACTTCAACAGAGAAGGCAGTAACTGGTGGTGCCTTCACCTGGAGCCAGACTCACTTCATGAGGGGAGCTATTGGGGCCTGGGGGTGCACGGTTGTGGTGGCAGTGGCAACTGGTGACCCCAGGGACCTCTGCAGAGTTATTTGGCAGTGGAGGAAAGCAGCGGCGTGGAGGACTGTGCTGGCTGGCAGTGAGTGCGGAGGGCTTGGTACTCCTGTGGGAGAGAGCGATTGGCTGGGAGCCATTTTGGAGTCAGGTATGTAAGCCTGGGGCTAAAACTGTTGCTGGCTTCCTGCAGTGGCTCCTAGCTGGGCACAGATCCATGGAGGCTGCTTGGACTGTGGGAAGCCCAAGGAATCTGTTCTCAAGGCAAACCTGCTAAGGTTGTCTACTCCATCCACAAGCAGTTGCTGGCTTGTATGGAGACAGTGCCACAATTTGGGTTGCTGTCTCCGCAGACTGTCTACCAGTGAATCCAGAGAGGACCCTGGAAGTGGAAGTGGACTCTTTTTTTTTTTTTAATTTCCCTCTCTTTCCTTGTTTGTTTTGTCTTGTTTGTTTTTAATTTTTCTTTCTTTTTTACGGTTTTTGTGTGTGTGTGTGTGTGTGTGTGTGTGTGAGTGTGGTTTCTGCCCTCCTTCTGAGTGTGGTTTTGTTCTGTTCTACATTTTTTTTTTTTTTTTTTTTTTTTTTTTTTTTTTTTTTTGCTTTTGGTTCTCTTTTCCCTCAGTCCTCTGCACTGGTTTCCCTAAGTTGGTGAGACCCATCTTTGTCCTCCAACCTACTTGCAGTCTCTTTCTCTTTTCCCACTTCTCTGCCTTCTCTTACATCCATTTTGGGTCTTGAACCTTGAGAACAGAATTGACACATTGCAGACTTACGTATTGTATATGATTGTTTTGCATTCTGTTGTATGGTCATGAATTCAGTTTGTAGAGTTGAGTGTTGCAATACACAGGATGTCTCATTCTATTGTTTCATTGGCTGTGTTTGGTGCTGTGGGTGCCACTGCAGCTAGAATTAACACGATTGCTCTGTATAGCTATTGGCCCTGATGGTCCAGGACTGAGACTGACTGGTGGTCACCAAGAGTGCTGAGTCATGGTGCCAAAGAACCAGGGACTGGGCTAGGCAAGCAACAGCTTCTCATCTCTAACAAACTGAGGAGATGGGATCTTCCAATACACTCGGATCTCAGGAAGCAGCTACACCTGGAAGATACCTCAGGGAAGTGATCATCACCTGGATGTTCTTAATACCACCAATAAAGCAACCCACCATAGGCAATTAACAAGTATCACTCTAGGAATTAAACTAAAAAAGAAAAGAAATGAGAGGGCACTTAAGCAGGACACAACCTCAGACACCCAGTTCACCAGAGGCAAACCCAGGGGGCAATGAGGCTGGAAAACATGAAAGCACCCTACCAGATCTCTCTGAAATGGTAGCAAAGCAATTGAACAAGGCTCTGTAAAAAAATGAAATCAGAAATAATTTCTCAAATAACCACTGAGATTTCCAAAATCCACACCATGCTTAGTGATGTTAAAGCAGACACAGAAAAAAATTAATTGGGCTTCAGCAAATTATGGAAGCATAATATAGGAAACAAATGGATTGCATAAAGCAGATTCAAGCAGATATTCAGGAGAATAAAAACTCCATTGAAAGTATTCAAAGTAGATTAGGTCAATGTGAGGACAGGATCTCAGATATTAAAGACAGGCTTGCAGTTAGTGACCAGGAAAAGAAAGATTTCTCAAAATTAGCAAGGAAACATGAGAAATCAATCCAGCAACTGCTTGATGAGACAAATAAGAATAATTTAACATTAATTGGAGTCAATGAACAAGCAGGTGATACCACAAATGACATTAAAAACATCCTTAGAGACATTGTGACAGAAAACTTTCCTAGTAGAGAAAAAGAATTCGGCATACAAATAAGTGAGGCATATAGAATTCCAATTAGCAATGATAAAAAAAAAAACTATTTCCAGACATATCACAGTCAAGATTCCAGAAATTCAACACAAGAATAAAATTTTAAAAGCTGTTTAGGAAAAGAAACAAATCACCTATAAAGGAAAGCCCATCAGAATCACAGCTGACTTCTCAGCACAAACTCTCAAGTCCAGGAGAGCTTGGAGTGAAGTACTCCAAGTTCTAAAGGAAAACAACTTTCAACCCAGACTGATGTATCCTGCAAACCGATCTTTCAAAATAGAGGGAGAAATAAAATACTTGCATGAAAAAGAACATCTGAGGAAATTCACTACCACTAAACCAGCACTCCAAAATATTCTGAAGGACATTTTAGAAAGAGATAATAAGGACTACAGCTTCATGAACCCTAATAGAAGGAATCCACCAGGAAAGGCAAACAATTAGAGGAAATGGAAAAGAAAAAAAAAAAGTGGAGGGAAGCCAATAATAGGAAAACAACATGACAAGGATAAGCCAATACATATCAATTTTAGCCATTAATGTTGCTGGTCTCAATTCACCAGTCAAAAGACACAGACTGGTAGAATGGATCAAGAAGGAAGATCTAAAGATATGCTATATACAAGAAACACATTTAATTAAAAAAGAAACTCATAGACTGAAAGTGAAAGGATGGAAAACAATACTCCATGCAACAGGAATTCAGAAAAAAGCAGGGGTTGCTATTCTATTTGCAGATAAAGTCAATTTTAAACCATGACTGATTAAGTGAGACAAAGAAGGTCACTATGTCTTGGTAAAAGGAACACTTCAAGAGGAAGAGATAACAATCATAAATATATATGCAACAAATATTAGTGCACCTAGTTATATAAAACAACTATTAATGGACACAAAAAGTCAAATAAACCTTAACACAATTATATTGGGAGACCTCAATACCCTGCTGTCACTAAAAGAAAGATAAACTAGACAAAAAGCAATGATGAAATATTAGAACTAAGTCAAACTTTTGAGCAGATGGACTTAGTAGATGTCTATAGCGTCTTCCACCCTACAACATCAGAATACACATTGTTTTCAGCTGCACATGGGATATTCTCCAAAATAGACCACATACTGGCTCATAGAACATGCTTAAATAATTGTAAAGGAATTGAAATTATCCCATGCATTCTATCAGATCACAGTGCAGTGAAATTGGAAATCCATGACAAAGGAAACCACAACAACTTCATCAACACATGGAAATTAAATAGCACCCTACTGAACAATCAATGGTTTATGAATGAAATTAAAGGAGAAATTAGGCAATTTTTAGAGTTGAATGACAATTACAATACAACATACCGGAACACAAATGAAAGCAATCTTTAGAGGGAAATTTATAGCAGTAAATGTCCATATCAGGAAAACAAAACAAGTGCATATAAACAACAATGTTAAAGCTCAAACTTGTATAAGAAGAAGAGCAGGCCAAACCAAAAGCTCTTATGAGGGAGGAAATTATAAGGATTCAAGCAGAAATTAGCACACTGGAGACTAAAAAACAATACAAAGAATTAATGAATTAAAGAATTGGTTCTTTGAAAGATTAAATAAAATTGACAAACCCTAGGCCAACCCTATGAAAAAAAGGAAAGAAAGGATTCAAATTCATGCAATTAGGGATGAAAAGGGTGAAATCACAACAGACCCTGTAGAAATCCAGAAAATCTTCTATACCTACTTTGAAAATTTGTATTCTAATAACATGTAAAATACAGAAGAAATGAACAGATTCCTAGATACATATGAATTATCAAAGTTAAATCAAGATGATATAAAAATCCTAAACAATCCAATATCAATCAATGAAATTAAAGATATAATTAAAAACCTATCAACAAAGAAAAGTCCAGGCCCTGATGAATTCACTGCTGAGTTGTACAAGAAATTTAGTGAAGACTTAACACCACTACTTCTCAAACTCTTTAATGAAATTAAAAGGGAAGTGATACTCCCAGATTCATTCCTGGAAGCAAGCATTACTCTGATTCGAAAACCAGAGAAGGACCCAACTAAGACAGAATTTCAGGCCCATCTCCCTAATGAACATTGATGCAAAAATCTTCATTAAGATACTGGCAAACAGACTGCAGCACACTGTCAAAAAGATGATCAAGTGGAATTCATTCCAGGGATGCAGGGATGGTTCAACATACGTAAATCCATACATGTAATACATCATATTAACAGAGCCAAAGAGAAAAATCATACGATTATCTCAATAGATGCAGAAAAAGCTTTTGACAAAGTCCAGCACCTATTCATGATAAAAGCTCTACAGAAAATTGGAATAACTGCTCTCTATCTCAATCTGCTAAAAGCCATCTATGACAAACCAACAGCCAACATCATACTAAGTGGACAAAAACTGAAAGCTTTCACTCTAAAATCAGGAACAACACAAGGATGTCCAGTGTCTCCACTCTTATTTAACATAGTCCTGGCAAGGTTAGCCAAAGCAATTAGACAAGAGAAAGAAATAAAAGGAATAAAGATAGGAAAGGAAGGAGTTAAACTAGTATTATTTGCAGATGACATAATACTCTATCTGGAAGATCTCCAAAATTCCACCAAAAGACTTCTAGATTTAGTAAGCAGATTTAGTAATGTAGCTGGTTACAAAGTCAATACTCAAAAATCAATAGCTTTCTTGTATACGAATAACAATCTCACTGAGACAGAAATCAGGGAAATAATACCTTTTACAATAGCATCCAAAAAATGAAATACTTAGGAATCAATCTAAGGAAAGATGTAAAAGACCTCTATACTGAAAACTATAGTACTCTGAAAAAGGAGATTGAAGAGGATATTAGAAAATGGAGAGATATCCCATGCTCTTGTGAAGGAAGAATCAATACAGTGAAAATGGCCATACTTTCAAAACTGTTATACAGATTCAGTGCAATCCCCGTGGTGTGAGAAACTGAAAGAGTAAATAAGGACCACATTGTACAATGGATATTGTGCAATGGGAACAAATTGGACAAACATGGTTGCACATATATTGCTATGGTATAATATGTTCAGCTCTTCCAGGAAGATACAAAGAATGGGAATAGCTGGGTCAAACGCAATCTTTAGCTTCAGTTTTGTGGGGAATCTCCAAACAGATTTCCACAGTGGTTGCACCAGTCTACATTCCCACCAATGATGGAGAAGGATTCCCTTTTTTCCATAGCCCTTCCAGCATTTGTTATTGCTTAATTTCTTGATGATAGCTGTTGTTCTGGAGTGAGATGGAATCTCAACGTTGTTTTAATTTGCTTTATTGAAGAGACTATTTTTCTTCCAGTGAATGTGTTTACTTCTTTTGTCAAAGGTAAGGTGGATGAGTGTGTTTGGAGTTGTTTCTGCATCTTCTAATTTGTTCTATTGACTCTCAGATCTGGTGTTTTTGCTAGTATCATGCTGATTTTATCACAGTAGCATTGTAGTATAATTTCAAGTTGGGAGTTGTACTGCCCCCTGACTTGTATTTGTTACCAAAAATGTATTTGCTATTCTCAGATTCGTCTTGTTCCAAGTGAATTTTAGGAATGTTCTCTCTAGTTCTGTGAGACATGCTAACGTTATTTTGGTTGGGGTTGCATTAAATTGTATAACAATTTTGTGAGTATGGGCATTTTTTCTATGCTAGTTCTTTCTATTCACGAGCAAGGGATATATTTCCAATTTTGTGATATCCTCTTCAATCTCCTTTTTCAGAATACTGTAATTTTCAATGTATAGGTATTTTACTTCATTTGTTACATTATTTCCTAATTATTTCAATTTTTCATGTTATTTGAAGGTTGTAATTTCCCTAATTGCTCTCTCAGTGAGTTCATTGTTTTTACACATGAATGCAATTGATTTCTGAGTGTTGATTTTTTATCCAGCCACACTACTGCACTTGGTTATTCAATCTATAAGTCTTTTGGTAGAGTTTTTGTGGTCTTCAATAGAGATTTCACCCTTTTTGTTCCTAATTGTTTGAATTTGTGCCTTTTCATTCCTCTTTTTAATAAGGTTGGCAGGTGGTTTAGCAATTTTATTCCTATGTCATTTGCATACAAAAATAATTTAACTTCTTCCTTTCCTACCCTTATTCCTTTTATTTCTCTCTTTTGTCTAAGTGCTCTGGCTAATCTTTCCAGGACTATATTGTACAGGAGTGTTGATAGTGGACATCTTTGCCTTGTTCCTGACTTTAGAGTAAATGCTTTAAGTTTTTGACCATTTACTCTGATGTTGGCCATTGGTTTGTCATAGATGGCTTTTATTGCATTTAGATGAAGACCATCTAGTCTGATTTTCTATGGGGTTTTTATTATGAAGAGTGTTACACCTTGTTGAAAACGTTTCTACACCTATCAAGATGATCATGTGATTTTTGTCTTTGACTCTGTTGATATTGTGTATTACATTTATAGATTTGTTTATGTTGAACCTTCGCTACATCCCTGGAATGAATCCTACTTGGACATGGCTTATAATCTTCTTGATGGTTTGCTTCATTGTGTTTGCCAATATCTGATTGAGGATTTTTGCATAAATATTCCTTATAGAGATTGGCTTATAGTTCTCTTTTTTGGTTGGGTCCTACTCTGGATTTTGTATCAGGGTAATACTTCCCTAGAGGAATAATTTTGGAAGTATTGCTTCCCTTTTGGTTTCATTGAAGAGTTTCAACGTAATTGGCATTCATTCTTCTCTAAATTTCTCACAGGATTCAGTAGTGAATGCATCAGGACCTGGTCTTTTCTTTGTTGGTAAGTTTGGGTATTTTTTTTATTTTAAAGGGGAAAAAATCAATAAAAACAATGATACAGAATTTCAAAACAAGATAATAGGAAATTAACAATGGTTAATATATTGGATATTGTTATCATCAGAGTAGTTGTTCAGATTACTAGACATACACATCTAAAATTTGTCAAACAATATTAGCACAAACTATTCTTTTCAATGAACTAAATGGACTTAATAGCATAATTATCTTAGCTGTCATATATATGTCATATATATATATATAGTATATATGTGCATTTATTTTTCTTTCCATTCCTTGTTTTCTCTTTCTCCCATGTAGGTAAGTTTTTAATTACATTTTCAATTTCATTGACTGACATTGGGTTATTTAGAATTTTTATATCTTTTTCATTCAGTTTTGGCAATACATATGTCTAGTATATCCATTTCTTCTCTGCTTTAGCTTTTATTAGGGTACAGGTCTTTGAAGTAGGTATTGATGATCTTCTAGATTTCCACAGGATCCATTATGATTTCACCCTTTTTGTTCCTAATTGCTTGAATTTGTGCCTTTTTATTCCTCTTTTTAATAAGGTTGGCTAGTGGTTTAGCAATTTTATTTAATCCTTCAAAAAAAAACCTTCAGTTCTTTGATTCTGCTGTTTTCTTGGTTTCAGTTGCATTAATTTCTGCCCTGATAGTTTGAATTTTCTCTCATGTGTGAGCTTTGGATTTGATTTGTTCTTCCTTTTCTGCAAGTTTGAGGTTGAACATTAAGTTGTTTATTTGAGCTTGCTCTGTTTTACTGATGTGAAAATTCAGCACTATAAATTTTCCTCAAAGGACTGCTTTCATTATGTCCCATAAGTTCCAGTATGTTGTACTGGCATTATCATGTAATTGTAGATACTGTTAAATTACTTCTTTAATTTCCTTTGTGACCCATTGGTTGTTCATAAGGGTGTTGTTCAATTTCCATTTTTAGTAATTTTTTCTTTTGTCTTAATTTATTTAAAACTTCAAAAGGAAGGTTGAATGAAATACAAAACAAAATATTTTTGGTAAGAAAATTATTTCAGATTTGGGGTGTGGTAGGTTTGGACAGGAAACAGAAAATGAGAAACCAAGTGCTATAGGAAAATGCATTAAAGTGAATATAACCAGTGGAACATTCAGTGACATAACATATGGCAACAGTAAATAACCAGTTTGTAATTTAAATTCTATGACAGAGGAACTTGGAAAGAGTTCCACCTAATGCACTGTTTCCTGGGGAATAAAGTGAGTAATACCGGCTGTCAACAGTGTATCCTTAGGGAACTGAGAAACAGCCTCTGGCCTTGAGATATTACAGTTAGTTACAAAGTCTATTATCCATTCAGTCAAACATTTATTGAGCACCTGACTATGTGCTAGGGACTCTTCAGTGCTAGAGACTGTGAACAAAACAAAAATCTCTCTCGTCATGGAGCATACAGTCTGGAAGAAAGAAAATACATGATCAGATAATAAAATGGTAGAGAAAGAAAGAAATAGGATGCCAGGAAAAGTCTTACTGAGTGACACATGAGCCAGACCTAAAGGAAGTGAGGAAGAAGGCCCAGCAGTTACCCTGGAGGAAGAATTTTCCAGTAGAGGGCTTTTAAAAGCAACGTTTGTAGTTTCTTTTCTAGTGATTTCCATTTTCATTGCACTATGCTTAGATAATATGCATTGGATAATTCCAATTCCTCTTCATTTACTTAAGTATGTTCTATGGTCTAACACATGATCTATTTTGGAGAACAACCCATGGGAAGCTGAAAAGAATGTGTATTCTGATGTGGGATGGAACACTGTAGATATCCACTAAGTCCGTTTGTTCACTGTTTTGTTTCAATTCTGATACTTCTTTTGATTGTTTTGTCTAGTCAATCTGTCTAATTGTGAGATTAAGGTATTAAGATCTCATTACTGCTGTGTTAGTGCTTATTTGATTTTTCATGTCTGTTAATATTTGTTTTATGCATTTGAATGCACCAGTATTTGGTGCAAATATAATTATGATTGTTATCTCTTGTTGAAATTTTCCCCTAACAAGTATTCAGTGACCTTCTTTGTCTGTTTATATCAGTTTTGGCTTTAAATTCATATTGTCTACAAATATAATTGCTACACCTTCTTTTTTCTGGTGTCCTGTCATATGGAGTATTATTTCCATCCTTTGACTTTTGGTCTATGAATTTCTTCTTTTTTTTCTTTTTTTCTTACAATTTTTTTTTGACAGAGTCTGGCTGACCTTGAACTCACTATGGACCCTGGACTGGCCTTGAACTGATAGTGATCCTACTACCTCAGTCTCCCAAGTGCTGATATCATAAGCTTGTGCCACTATGCCCAGCATTATGAATTTTCTTTTCAGTTATATGTGTTTCTAGAATGCAGTGTACTATTAGAACTTGCTTCTTGACCCATTCTGCCAGTCTTTTTCTTTTGATTAGTGAATAAAGACAATTTACTTTGGAGGTTATAACAGACAAGCATTGGCTTTTTTTTCTCATATTACTTTCCTGTTGTTAGTTTCCTATCTTTTCCCTATGTTTAATTACTTTCCTTGCCTGATGGCTTGTATCTACTGGAGTTCTTATAATTGTGGTCTTCATTTTCTCTTTCTAATATATTATTCAGAGCATTCTGAAGAGCTGGTTTGGCCATGAATTTCCTCAGTTGTTATTTATCATGGAAGTATTTATCTACTGATTTTGAAAGATAGTTTTGTAAGGTGCATCAATCTTGGTTGGGAGTTGTTTTTCTTTTGAAATTGGAATACTTCACTCTAAGCTCTCCTTGACTTGAGAGTTGGTAGTGAGAAACTTCTTGTAATTTTGATTGGCTTTCCTTTACAGATGATTTGTTTCTTTTCTTTAACTGCTTTTAGTACTCTGTTCTTGTGTTGAATTTCTGAAATTGTGATTATAATGTGCCTTTGTAGATCTACTTTGGTCATGGTGGTTTGACATTCCATGTGCTTTATTTATTTGTACGTCAAATGCCTTATCCATGTTCAGGAAGATTTCTGCCATTGTTTCTGTTAAGAGATTTTTTAATGGCAATTTTGCTGTCTCCCATTTTCTCATGGACCCCAATCAATCTTATGTTGTTCTTCTTTGCTTCATCTTGCAGCTGTTGGATTGATTTTTTTCATAGTCTCTTGTTATTTTTAAATTATCTTTCTTTTCATAGTCACTAGCTACAATCCTGTCTTCTAGATTCGATATTCTACCCTTGCCTTTTTCAATCTATTGTTTATACTTTTAATGGAGAGTTTGATGGGATATGCTTCAAGGATTCCATTTCTTTCCTATGTTGGGCATTCATAGTGTTCATCACTTTTGTCAGCAATTCTAATTTTTATTTGTGTCTGCTATAATGTCTTTCGATTTGATCATCATTTCCTTTTTAGTTTGTTTTGGTTTGTTTTGGTTTGGGGTATTTTTGATACTCACCTCTGTCCTGCATGTCTGTGTGACAGAGAACAACACTGGTTTACCTAACTTACTAACTGATCATTTATATTTTCACTGCTTTGGACTTTTCTATGCTTCTGGTCCTGCCTGCCAGAGTGTGTGCCTGCATTGGAGCCTGTTCTCTGTGATCATGCCTCAGCTGGTGTGGGCCATTAATGAAGAATAGACAGAATAGTGAGAATGACTGCCAGAACTATCATGTAGAAGTATTCTAGCATTAGACCTGTGGATGCTATAATAAATAGAAGCATCTTCTAGGGAAACATAGGGATACATACAAAATTCTTGAAAGTAAATAATGGAGTAGTACTTGCACTAGACATACAAAGTTAAAGTTACTCACACGGAGGCAACATTTTACTAAAAATATTGATATAAGCCACAGACACTCATCTTATCTCAGGTCCCCAATCTACAGTAATCCACCCACCCAAAAGAGGGAGCCATATATAACTTTTAAGAGATATACATAGCTATAAATATAAACAAATGACAGAGATATAAATAAGAGAATGGAGAAATAAGAAAATACAAGACCTCTTAATGCTCCCTCCTCCAAGTTTCTGAAAGCAAAACAAGGGGCCAAAAATGGCGAAATAAATAAATAAAAAATCATGTTGCAGAAATTGGTGAAATATTCTTAGAAGGGATGAAGAAAGTAGGTGAGTTGAAAGAGGAAATGAATCAAAAATTCACAGCAATTACATTCAATATACCCACAGTGAAACAGGTTAAAAAAAATGGATGAACTAACTAAAACATTTGAAAACTTGCATGACAGATTTTATAAAGTTATGAAATTTAAGAAAAGATCTCAGACAAAAATACATGATAAAATAAAAAGTATAGAAGCTATACATTGACAAAATAACCAGTGTGGGGACAGCATCTGATATTGAGGACAAAATCATGGATTATAATAAAGAGTTCAAAGATGACAAAAGAAAAAAACAAGATAACAAGAGAAAATTACCCAACAGCTGCTAACTGACATCAAGAAGACCAATCTAAGGATAATCTGAGTTAGAGAAATTCTTCAAGATTGTACAAATGGATTCTCTAACATGTTTACAGAAATTATGGAAGAAAATATCCCAAATTTAAAAAAAGAGATTTTAAAATTCAAATATGCTCTACTTATAGAAATGAAGAAAGAAGTTCTGCAAGGCACATATTCATTCAGTTCATAGTTACTCAGCAAAAAGCACAAAATTCAAAAGGTAGAGAAAAACAAAAAATTATTCATAAATATAAATGAATTAAAGACTCAGCAGACTTCTCAGTGCAAATAATGAAAACCAGAAGATGTAAGAGTGAAGCATTTGAAGGCATATAAACAAGTAACTTCCAACCCAGTTTAATTTGCCCAACAAAACTATCCCTCAAAATAGGTGGAGAAAGAAGATTTTTCCATGAAAAATGCCTGCTGAGAATATATTTGAATATTAAACAAGACCTAGAGAAAACAGTCAAGAATATGCTCTACAGAAACAATGAATTGAACACAGATAAAAACACAATTTAGCAGGATCAATGAATAAACAGCAACAAAAAATCAGAAAAAGTAAAAAACTAAAAATAAAAAGGATCTACCACCACCAACAACAAAAAAAGAAGGCAAAGATAGTAAATAACCAATGCATCTCAGTAACATGGCAGACTAGATTAAAAAAAAATAAACAGACTCTGCGAACTTTCAGGAAATAAATAAATAAATAATCAGGAAGATGGCAGAGTGGTGAGCACCAGAGAAAGAATCTCTTCATGATTTGGGGTCCAGACACTGGAACATTTCAATGTAAGGAGAAGAAGAAGAAGAAGGTAGGTCCATTGGATGCATAAAGGACCTGAAATGAGAATTGAAACCCAAAGTGAGAGTGAAGAAAGAGACTTTACTGAAGAAGAAGGAGGTGGCAGACAGGGCATTCTCCCTGAGTGCTGACTCACTGCGTGGAAGAGACAGGTCAAGTCTGAGACACACAGTGTTCCTGGCAGCATCAGAGAGCTCTTGGAGAAACACACCAGTGGAACAGAGCAGTGGATGCAGGGGACTACAATGGCTTGTGAGTTATTCAGGTCCAGATATTTCTCAGAAAAGAGAGACTGGCCAGGAACAATGTTGTAGAGGATCCAGCTAAGCTCAGAACCCAGAGCAATTTCTAGCTCCATATAGTGGCTCTGAGTGTAGGGGTCAGGGAGCAGGGTTCGAGCTGTTAGGTAGCCACAGAGCCAAGTTTGAGCTCACAGGGAGACAAATTCAAGCCAGAAGAGGCACACAGACTGCTGTGTGCTGAGGGCAGGTTCTTTTCTACCCTCACAGTCAGAAAAACTTCTGAACTTCAGGTGAACTAAAGGTGCAGGCTGGCAAGGATTATTCACCACCTTGTCAGAAAGTTAAAACTGGCTCCCTAGGATTAATCAGCTCAGATCTGAACTCACCATAGGCAATTTACAAGTATCATCCTGGGAATTAAACTAAAGTACAAAGAGAGAGAGAGAGAGAGAGAGAGAGAGAGAGAGAGAGAGAGAGAAAGAAAGAAAGAAAGAAAGAAAAAAGAAAGAAAGAAAATGAGAAGACACAAACAATTTGCAACTGCAGATTTCGAGCTCACCCAAGGAAAATCCAGGGGGCAGTGAGGGAACAATCTGAAAACCATCCACTGAAATGGTAAGACTGGAAGTAAAAAACACAGTGCATGAATGAGGCTCTAGAAAATAATCAAATCAGAAATAGTTTCTGAGATACCTACAGAGATGGTGACCATAATGAAAAACACACTTAGTGACTTTAGAGCAGATACAGATTTAAAAAACAAACAAACATGAATTTAGAAAAGTAATGGAAACCAAGCATGTCCAACAAACAAGAAATAGAATCCATGTAACAGATTCAAATAGATACCTAGGAGATTAAAAACCATTGAAAGTATACACAGCAGAATGAGCCAATGTGAGGAAAGAATTTCAAATATAGAAGACTGAGCTGCAGTTAGCAATTACAAAAAGAAAGCAGCAGACCATGAAAAATCTATCCAGCAGCCACTAGATAATGCAAAAGAAATAATATAAAATAACATGAAAAACTTTTCACATATTTCATGGCAGAAAACTTCCCAAGCAGGGAAAAAGAATTTGACATACAAATAAGTGAAACATACAGAAACCCAGGAGACTATGACTTAAAAAGAAAAAAAAAAAAAAAAGAAAAGAAAAGAAAAGACTATACCAAGGCATATGGTAGTCAAGACCCTAGAAATTTAACACAAGAGCAAAAACTATCAGAGAAAAAAAATCACCTATAAAGGAAAGCTCATCTGATTTCCAGCGCAGCAGAATTCTCAGCACAAACCCTCCAGTAAAGGAGACTATGGAATGAAATAGTCCAAGTCCTCAAGGAAAACAACCTGCATCCCAGACTGATGTACCTCATAAAACTTATTTTCAAAATTGATGGAAATATAAGATACTTCCATGACAAAGAACTTCCGAGGAAATTTATATCCACCAAACCAGCACTCCAAAATGTTTTGAAGGACATTCTAGAAAGAGAAAATGTGGCCTACAGCTCTATGAACCCCATCAGAAGGAATTCACCAGGCCCACAAAACATTTAGAAAGAATGAAAATAAAAGAGGGGGAGCCAACAACAGGAAAATAGCGTGACAAGGAAAAGTTGATTTGTATCAGTTAAAACCATCAATGTTAATGGTCTCAATTCATCAATCAAAAGACACAGACTGGCAGAATAGATCAAGAAGCAAGATTCGACAATATCCTGTATGAAACAAAAAAATTTAACTAAAAAAGAAATTCATAGTCTGAAAGTCAGTGGATGGGAAACAATACTTCATGTGACAGGAACCCAGAAAAAAACAAGGGTAACTACTCTATTTGAAGACAAGGTGAATTTCAAGCCAAGACGCATTAAGACTGATAAAGAAGATCACTATCCATGTAAAGGGAACAATTCAAGAGGAAGAGTTAATAATAATGAGTTAATGCAACACATACCAGTGTACCCAACCATATAAAACATACTACTGTATTGGGGGATCTTAATACCCCACTGTCACAAAAAGACAAATCAACTAGACAAAGAATCAACAATAAACATTAGAACAGAAACAAACTTTTGAAAAAACAAATTTAGTAGATGTAGACAGAGTATTCCATCCCATGACATCAGAATACACATCCTTCTCAGCTGTACGTGGGACATTCTCCAAAACAGAGATCATAGAATGTGATCATAGAACATGCTTAAGTAAATGCAAAGGAACTGAAATTTTCCCTTGCAAATTATCAGACTATAGTGCAATGAAATTCGAAATCCATGGCAAAAATATTACAAGAACTTCATAAATATATGGAAATTAAATGGCACCCTCCTGAACAATCAGTGGGTCACAGATGAAATTAAAGGAGAAATTAGAGCTTTTACAGTTCTACGGTAATGAGAATACAACATACTGGAACTTATGGGACACAATGAAAGCAGTCCTAAGAGGAAATTTATAGCAGTAAATACCCGTATCAAGAAAACAGATCAAGAAGAAATAAACAACTGAATGGTGAACTTTAGACTTCTACAAAAGAAGAGCAGGTCAAGCCAAAAGCTCGTATGAAGGAGGAAATTATAAAGATCAGAACATAAATTAATGCACTGGAGACTAAAAATCAAATACAAAGAAAAAAATGAAGAGTTGGTTGTTTGAATGATTTAATGTAATTCACAAACCCTTATCCAACTTTATAAAAAAAAGAAAACAAAAGACTCAATTCCATGCAATTAGGAATGACAAGGGTGAAATCTCAACAGATACTGCAGAAATTCAGAATATCATCTATACCTACTTTGAAAATTTGTATTCTAATAAGATGGAAATGGACAGATTCCTAGATGCATATGAATTACCAAAGTTGAATCATGAAGATATAATAATCCTAAATAAACTAATATCAATCAATGAAACTGAAGATGTAATTAAAACCTATCAACAAAGAAAATTCAGGCCCCTATGGATTCTCTGCTGAATTTTACAAGAAATTTAGAGAATTCCTAACACCACTACTTTTCAAACTTTTTTGTTAAGTTGAAAGAGAAGCAATACTCCCAAACTAATTGCTGGAAGCACTACCCTGGTGCCAAAACCAGAGAAGGACCCAACTAAGAAAGAATTATAGGCCAATCTCCCTAATAAACATCAATGCAAAAATCCTTAATAAGGAACTGACAAAAGTGCACAAAATCATAAAGAAGATTATACACCATGATCAAGTGGAATTCATTACAGGGATGCAGAGATGGTTCAACAACATACATAAATCAATAACTAAATCAGTATATTAACAGAGCCAAGGACAAAAATCATATGATGATGTCAATAGAGACAGAAAAAGCTTTTGACAAAATCCAACCTCACAGACAATTAGAATATAGGGTCTTTATCTCAATCTGACAAAAGCCATCTGTGACAAACCAACAACCATCATCATGGTAAATGGACAAAAAACTGAAAACCGGCTCTCTACAGTCAGCAACAAGACAAGGATTTCTACTGTCTCCACTCTTATTCAACATAGACCTGAAAAGCTTAGCCAGAGCAATTAGACAAAAGAAAGAAATAAAATGAATAAAGATAGGAAAGGAAGAAGTTAAATTATCATTATTTGCAGATGACATGATACTCTACATAGAAGACCCCAGAAACTCCAACAAAAGGGTGGCAGATTTAATATTCAAATTCAGTACTGTAGCTGGATACAAGATCAACACTCAAAAATCAGTAGCCTTCCCGTACAGGAATAACAAACCCAATGAGAGAGAAATCGGGGAAACAACACCTTTCATATTAGCATCCAAAAAATGAAGTACTTAGGAATCAAGCTAACAAAGGATACAAAAGACATTTGTATTGAAAAAGAACAATACTCTGAAAAAGGAGAGTGAAGAGAATATTAGAAAATAGAAAGATAATCTGGGCGTGGTGGTGCATGCCTTTAATCCCAGAACTCCAGAACCTGAGATAGGAGGAGCATTGTGAGTTCGAGGCTGGCTTGGGCTACAACGTGAGCACAAGGTCGGCCTAACCTATGTAGTGCAACTCTGTCTCAAAAAAACTAGGGCTGGGAGTTTGGCTCAGTAGCTTAAGCGCCTGCCTAGCAAGCGCAAGGTTGTGAGTTCGATCCCTGGTGCCACACACACAGACACACACACCAAAAAAAAAAAAAAAGACATTCCTAGCTCTTGGCTAGGAAGAACCAATACAATGAGCATGGCCGTACTTCTAAAACTGATCAAACTTCCACTAACATATCTCACAAAATTAGAGAAAAATTTCTAGAATTCATCTGGAAACAGAAGAGACCTAGAATAGCAAAGGCAGTCTGGGTAACAAAGGCAAGACAGCAGGTATCACAGTCTCTCACTTGAAATTGTACTATAAAGCTACTGTCATAAAAACCATGTGCTACTGACATAAAAACAGACCCAAAGGTTAATGGAACAGATTAGAAGATGTAAAAGCAACTCCAGACATACAAACCTACGCTATCTTTGACAATGGTGCTTCACTGTAAGAAAGGTAGCCTTTTGTTATGGTTTATACATTGTGTCAACCTGAGAAGTCTAGAAGCTTAGCTAAGTGACTAGGCAGCTCTGCATCCTGGGGTGTAGCGAACAAGCAGTTACTTTTCTAGGATATTGTTCATTGCGTCAATTTGAGAAGGTGAGAACTTCAAGGGCTTCAGCATGGAGTCAGGGTCCCTTTTGTAACATCCTCAGCCTGTGCAAGAGAAGGACAGGCAGATGGTGCTAGTTCTCCACCCAGTCGAGGGGAGCAGCCTGCATACAATAGAAGGCAAAGGAGGAGGGACTGACTGCTGCTTCTTCAGAGGAGCTCCAGTCTTCACCTTCAGCTTGGACGTCGTCTCCTGGCTTCTGATACAGACGGTTTGGTTTTTGCCTAGGATTCTTCAGCCTTCATCCCAGACTCTTCAGCCTTCCGTCGTAGATTCTTCAGTGTTCCTTTGTAGACCCATCGGCCTCCTGCTACGGACTTGCACGGGACACTGCAGTGAGCTCCAGCCCTTGGGCTGGGCCCTTCAAGCTCAATGTACAGATATGCTCTGCACGCTCCCTTACTCAACTTTGTGGCTGACCTTTGTAAGCCAATCTTGTAATTTCTTCTTTTTTTTTTATTTTAAAGATAACAAAACCAGCAAAACAAAACAGTATAAAGCCAATCAAAAAAAAGCAGCAAATTGATACAGAACTTCAAAGCAGGATACTAGGAAAACAACAATAGCTACTATAAATCTTGTCATTTCTTATACAGTTGCATATCTTGTGTTATATCTGTTTCTCTAGTAAACCCTGACTGATACATCTCTAAAGAGTGGTGCTGGAAAAACTGGCTCTGTACTTGTTGGAGATTAAATTTGGACCCATATCTTTACCATGCACTGAACTAAATTTGGAGTGAATCAAAGATCTAAATGTTAAAACAGAAATACCAAATCTGGTGGAAGATACAATAAGTAAAACTCTTGAAGACATTGGTGTAGGCAAAGACTTTATGAACAAAACCCCGATTGCACAGGAATTATCACAAAGAATCAACAACTGAGATCTCATCTAACTGAAAAGCTTTTGCACAGCAAAAGAAAACACCAACAGAGTAAAGAGGCAGCCCACAGTGTGGGAGAAAATGTGTGCCTACTCTTCCTCAAACAAAGAATTACTATTGAGAATATATAAAGAACTAAAAAAAAAATCAGACCTCTCAAAATTAAAGATCAAATCATAAAAATGAGCATCTGAGATGAATTCACTCTTCTCAAATGAAGAAATACAAATCGCAAATAAATATGTGCAAAAATGTTCACCATCACTGGTCATTCATGAGATGCAAATTAAAGCAATACTGAGATTTCTCCTCACCCCAGAAAGAATGGCTATTATCAAGAAATCAATCAATAACAGGGCCGGAGATTTAGCTCAGCAGCATAAGCGCCTGCCTTGGCAGAATGAGGTCATGAGTTCGATCCCTAGTATCAAAAGAAAAAAGAAAAGAAAGAAAAGAAAAAAGAAATCAACCAACAACAAATGCTGGAGGGGATGTGGGGGAAAATGAACACTTCTTCACCGTTGGTAGGAGTGTATACTTATGCAGCCACTATGGAAATCAGTGTAGGGGTTCCTCGAAAAACTAGGGTTTGAGGTCCCATTTGATCCTGCTGTTCCCCTTCTGGGTATGTTGCCAGAAGAATTAAATATATAATACCACAGCTATTTTTGTGCACGCATGTTTATATTGGCACAATTTGCAATAACTAAATTTTGAAAAAAGCCAAAATGCCCATCAACCAAGGGATGGATAAAAAAGATGTGGTATTTTTATATGATGGAGTACTACTCAGTCCTAAAGAAAGATACACTTGAGACCTTTATAGGTAAATGGATGCAACTTGAGACCTTACTCATAAGTGAGTTGAATCAGACTCATACATGTAAACATTATATTGTTTTCCTAGTGTGATAAGGTAAAAAAATATGTATATATATAAGTTAAGATAGTTGTACTACTGATTTTTTCTGAGTTCACTGGAGAGTTTGTGCTAGTATTGTTCAAACAATTAAATGCAGGTATCATGTACTCTTAGTAACTGATCCAAAGATAAAAGCAATGTATTAACCACTGTTACTCTCTACCACATTTTGAAATTTTGTTTTTTTCCCTTTAAAATAAAATAAATTTTAAAAAGAGGGATTAAACATGGCAGGTGCTTTAAAGAAATTACTCAACTGAAAAAAATTATGGTACTCTGAAGAGATCTTCAAAAATGGAAATATGTCCTTTGCTCCTGGATTAGCAAAATCAATATCGTCAAAATGTCCATACTTCAAACACTGTTACACAGTTTCAGTGAAATCCCAATCAAAATACCAACAACAAACTTTACAGATTTAAAAAAATCAATGCTAAAATTCATATGAAACCTGAGGAGACCCAAAATAGCAAAAATATTTTTGAGAAATGCAATCAAAGCAAGTGGCATAGCAATACTAAACTTTAAGCCGTGCTACAAAGCATCCGTGTTAATGATGGTATGGCACTGGAAGAAAAGCAGATGTAGATCATTGGAATAAAGGTGAGGACACAGAAGTTTCACCACACTCGTTCAACCATCTGATCTTTGATAAAATGGCCAAAAGCATATGCTGGAAGAAAAATAGCCTATGTGTTGGAACAATTGGTTATTTGTTTGCAGAAGATTGAAACTATTTTCCATCATATATGAAGTTAAAATCAAAATAGAGGAATTAAAATCTCTCACCATATACTAACAATACCAAAACTTTAAACTTCAGAAATATAAAGTAGGTAAAACACATTTGAAGACACAAATCTAGGAATAGATTTTCTAAACTGAACCTCAATCACACAAGAAATCATAGTAAAAATCAGAAAGTAGAATTATATCACACTAAAGAGCTCTTGTACACTAAAGAATCAATCAGTAGAATGGAGAGACAGCCTACAGGTTGGGAAAAGTTTGTGCCAGCTACTCCTTTGACAGAGGACTAATTTCTACAATATACAAAGGACTAAAAAATAAATAAAATAAAATAAAGTAAAATAAAATAAGTCACCTAAAATTAAAGACCCAGCCAAGAAATGGGCAAGAGAAATGAACAGATACTTCACAGAGGAACAGACGAATGGTCAACAAGTATTTGAAAAATTGTTCAGTATCTCTGGGTGTAAGAAAGATGCAGATTAAAACAACTCTAAGATTCCATCTGCTGAAAGAATGGCAATCATTAGGAAATTCAACAGTTATGGTGAGAAAAAGATTTAGCCACAGGATGCTGAGTTTTGGGAACAAGTGATATTTATTTCAAACTTCAGTGGTCAGTCAGCTTGCCATTAAAACTGCTGGCAACTGGCTGGCTGGCAGTGTTTCCTTTGTATCCTTCTGATATATATATATATATATATATATATATATATATATATATATATGTATATACGTATGTGTGTATGAGTTCACAAGTTCAGGGGGTTGCCATGGATACCACCTTTGAAGCACTATCATGGTTTTGGAATGTTACAAGACCTCCTTACACATCTGGTTAATTAACACACAGATCGTGAGCACCAGGCAGTTTGGTGCCTTGAGATAAACCCATTTGTGTCCCTTTCCATAGTTTTTATGGCCAATTAAGGGCGAGGAAGAGTTTTTGGGGATTTGGCCAAAGTTTACTCGCTGTTTGAGGTCTGTTAATTAGGTGTCTGAACCGTAATCTATAGGTCATAAAATAAGTGATGTTTTTAAGACTAGGGTTTGGGGGTTTCAAAAGGAAAAATTCAAAGAAAAGAAAGCAAATGGTGGTACGAGTGCCCTCACAGAACAGTAACAAATGCTGATACGGCTGTGGTGGAAAAAGAACCTTCTTTCATTGTTGGTAGAAATGTAATGGTAGGAATGTTGGCAAGAATGTACAAACATTATGGAAATCAGCATGGAAATTCCTCAATGAACTGAAATCAGAAATTCTTTACAACCCAACTGCCTTCTGGTTAGGATCTTGCCCAAAGTGTTTCAGTCATCACACTGCAGCAATAGTTACAAATCAATGCTTATAGAAGCAAAATTCATAGTAGCTAAATCCTGGAAGCAGCCTAAATACCCAGCAACAGATGACTGGATAAAAAACAATGTGATATCTAAATATAATGAACTACTTCTTAGCTATAAAGAATGGCAAATTTGAGACATTATGCACCTGAAAAACATAATATTGAGTGAAAAAAATCAGACACACAAGTTTAAATACTCATCTGTATGCTATCTCTTATTTGAATGAGGCATAGTACAAAGAGAACGGTACAGCATGGATAGCAAGGGACAGCAGGATGGTTTCTTGTAACAGGGAAGTGGTCTAAGGGAAGTAAGAAGATCTGTGGGGAAGAGGAGGAGGGGAAATAATGAAGAAGAAAGATGTGCCATGTGTGTGAACCTAATAACTACAATTAATATAAGCACTATATGCCATAACATGAGCTAAGAACAATATCAACATGTATGAAAAAGGAGATATGTAACGGGGGGGGGGCAGAGGAGTAGGGGATGGAGAGAAAAGAGAATAAAAAGAAGAGGCTGTGAGACGTACATGTAACCATTTCCAAAATTGCTGTAAGCTGCATGAATTGCAAACATGTACTAATAAGAATAAAAAGTCTTTATTCATCAACTGGCAAAATAGGCAAATAGAAAATTGAGAGATTTTAAAAATGCACCATAAATATTTTATAGGACACACATCTTGGGTTTAAATAGTATAAAAACAATAATACAAATAGAAACAACCCACCACTGCATGAGAAAAAGTCTTGAAACAACACATCATAAATGCAGGATATATGAAGAATCAATAAGGGCATTGAAAGAAAATTAAACATCATTGGTTATTAGGGAAATCAAACATAAGATCACAATGATCACAGTGGGATATTCTTTCACACCAATTAGAAGAGTGAAAATTAAAATGACAAAAAAGGAAAGGACATTAAATCTAAAGCCGCAGAAAAGAAATAATAAAATATTACAGCAAATATCAAAGAAACTAAAACTAAGAAATCAGTAGATAAAATCACCCCAAATCATCGTTTCAGCTATTTTTCTGAAAAGATGTATATGACTGATGAGCATTTAGACATGGTAAATAATAATACAGACAGGAGAAACAAATCAGTAATACTAGAAATGAGTAAAGGTCTGACTACACGTCCAATGGAGATGAAGAAGATAAAAGGAATATTGTAAACAACTCTAAACCCACATATTAGTCAACCTAGATGAAATGGCCCAATTTATTGAAAGACACTATCTGTCTAAACCCATAAAAGAAGAAATAGGTGAATTAATATGCTTTTAAAGAGAATTAATTAAGTTTATTGGTACAATTTATGTATATACAATGATCACTTTCATCATAGGGAATTTGTACCTCTACCTGATATATCTTGATGTGTTCTTTTTTTCCTTCCATTTTCCTCCCCTCCCTTCAACCCCTCTTGCCCTCCTTATTTACAGAGCTTTGTTTGCCTTTTATGTACAGTTTGGTTCTTATTGCCACTTGTAGTGTCACACACATTTATTGACCAATAAGCAATAATCTTCCAAAATGAGGAGCACCAGGCTTGGCAGGTTAATCAGCAAATTTTCCCAGACATTTAAAGTTCAAATTAGTCCAGTTTTCTACAATGTCAAAAGAAAAACAAAAGAGAGAGACTACTCTATAAATTAATTCTCTGAGTCCATAACTACTTTAGTACTAAAATCAGACAAAGTCATTACAAAACAAGAAAGCTACAGATCACTATATGAATACAATGCAAAACCAATCAAGAAAATATTGGCAAATTGAAACCAGGAATGTATTAGAAAACTATGCATGACAACCAATCGCAACTTGTCTCATATACGGAACACACGTTCAATAATCAAAAATCAATTAAAGTAATTGCTCCCATCACCAGGCTTAAAAAAACCACATCAATCTGTGAAAGAAATGTTTGACAAATCCCAACACTTATCCATGGCTAAAAAACATTAATTAAATTAGAAATTTTCAATATCTATAAAGATTTTACAGTTTTCACACTTGGTGAGAAACTCAGTTTTTTGTTTAGAACAAAAGAAAGAGAAGGACATCCTATTTTAAGACCTACTTTCAATACTGTACTGAAATTCCTAGCTAATGCAAGAAGAAAAGAATAGGTAATAAATAGTATACATGTTGGAGAGAAAAACTAAAACTATCTTTGTTCTCAAATAACACAATTACCAATGTGGAAAATTGAACAGTATCACTAAGAAACCCCTAGAAGCATTAAACAATTGTGCAAAGGTTGCAGCAATTATAGAAAAATTGCTATTTAAAAGTCAGTTGTTAGCTGGGCATGGTGGCACACGTCTTTAATCCCAGCACTCTGCAGGCTGAGGTAGGAGGAGCGTTGTGAGTTCAAGGCCGGCTTGGGCTACATTGTGAGCGCAAGGACGGCCTGAGCTACATAGTGCGACCCTGTCTCAAAAAACTAGGGTTGGGAGTTTGGCACAGTGGCTTGAGCACCTGCCTGGCAGGAGTGAGGTTGTGAGTTTGATCCCTGGTGCCACAAAAAAAATAAAACAAACAAAAGTCTGTTGTTTTCCAATGTCCAAGCAATGAACACACTGACCATGAATTTAAAGTCATTACTATTTTAGAACGAAAAAATGAATACAGAATATGTATATGATCTGACAAAATTTGTATATTTCAGAAAAATATGCAAAAGATCTATGTAGAGAAAATACAAAATTCTGATGAATAATCCCCAAGAACAAATAAATATGTGGAAATGTTCTATTTTATGGGCGGAGATTTCTCAAACTTTTTTGGTACCAGGGATTGAGCTAATGTCCTCTACAACAGTGCCGGACAAGCACTGTGCTGCTGAGCTGTATCTCCAGCCTTTTCTTAAACTTTCGATGTATCTATTTTTGGCAAATTAATCCATGGATTCAATTCAACCCCAGTCAAGTACCAGTAAGCTCTTTTGTGAATATTGACAAAATATTTTGAATGCTTGTTCCAATATGAAAAAATTTGGAATAATCATCTCATAGATAAAGAACAGTAAGATCAAATGACTGAAATAATCCAACTTTTAACTTACTGTAAATTAAAATAATCAACAAATCATAGTATTAGTAATCAGTGAGGTATAGTGTGGTCAATAGAATAGGCAAATAAGTGCACCAGAATAAAGAACCTAGCAATCAAATCATAAATACAGTAAAATGGATTTTTTACAAAGAAGAAAAGTTGTAGAGGGAGTAAAAATAATTTTTGCAGCATATGGTGATGAAACAAGGAAAAAAAATTTATACCCGTAAGTTATCCTTGTCACAAAAATACCTCGAAATGCAGAAAAGATCTAAACATATCATGCAAATTAACAAAATTTCTATAAGACAACATATGAAAAAAACAAGTTATTTTAAGGATAGCTAAGACTTTCTAAATGCAAAAGAAAGAGCTTGATACATGAAAGAAATAAAATGAATATCATAAAAATTAAAAATAACTTATATGAAAGATCATATTAAGAGAACCCTCAGACTGCGAGAATATCTACATAAAAGATATATCTAGTGAAATGTTGTCATAAAAACTTACATAAAAAGCATAAATATAAGTGTTAAAAGTTAATGATATGACAATGAACAACTCAATTAAATTTGAACAGACACATTACCTATGAAGATATATATATAGGTGGCAAGTTCGCATACGAGAAGAGGTTTGAGTCCTATTTCACTAAGATATTGCAAATTAAAATGATAATGAGATATCATTGCTCAGGTATGAGAATGGTAAAATCTCAAATACTGGAAACAGCATTTGCTGGCAAGGATAAGGGACAATAGAAAACGGTTACTGTGGGAATACACAACGGTATAACCACTTGGAGAAATTTCACAGTTTCTGATAAAACTGCTCTTGCTGCACAACCCCACATTTAACAATCTGCTGTGTACTCCCATGAATTAAAGATTTCTGTGTCCACAAAATCTTTTAAATAGATATTTGTAGTAGCTTTATTCATAATTGTCAAAATTAGGGCAAAAAAATGCCAAGCATTCTTCAAATATTGAATAAATATACAAACTGTGTATCCATACAGTGAAATATTTTGCAATGACAACGAGAGATGAGTTATGAATCTATGAAAATAAAAGGAGGGAGCATACACATATGACCAAGTGGATGAAGTCCATCCGAGTCAGTTACATAGTGTATGATTCAAAACAACTGTCATTCTGGGAAAGACAAAACAATGGTGATATAAAAGGATCAATATTTGCCACAGGTTAAAATAGAGGGAGATAGGAGTAGCAGAGGTAGGAGTAGCAGAGTTCAGGGTATTTTTAGAGTAGTGAAACCATTCTTTATAACGCTATAATTATTAATATTTATTATATATAATTGCCCCTTTGTCACAATCCATAGAATGTACAACACAGTGACTAAACTTTAGATCAAATTTTGGACTTTAGGAGGTAACAGTACAGCAATGTAAGTTCATTAATTGTAAAAAAAAAATCATTGCTGTTCTTCAACATGTGGGTAGTGGTTGAAATTGTGTGTTTTTATGGACAAATAAATATGGGAACTTAGTTTAATTTTCACTCAATTTTACTGTGAAACTAAAACTGATCTAAAAAAAGAGCACTGTATATTGACAAGGCGGTAAAGCTTCTTAAATTATAAATTGCTAAAGGAAGCATGAAGACCATGTGTCTATTCTCAAAAAGTATTTTCCAGTTAACTATAAAATTTATTTTAAAATGGCTACCTGAGGACTCAGTAGTTTGGTCACCGTGTATACAATATCAATTTAAACCTATATTTTTAAAAGATCTATAAATTTATCCAGCTTAATACAATACTTTTACAAACATTACTTTATAGCATCTTTGTGATATTTCTCTATTTAATTTAACTTGAGAAGGGAAAACTTCTTTGTTAAGTTATTAAATTAAATATCATAAAACGTCAAATAACACCGGAGAGCATAGATGAATCATAATTACACTGCCTTGAGCAAAACAAAACATAAACACAAAAGAAAACATACTCCTTTATCCAATCTGAAGAAACAGCAGTGATGAGGGTAATGGAACTCAGAAATTGGTTTCTATGAGAAAATCTAGCATCTGGATTGACTGACGGGGCAGGAGGCACTTGTGGTGTCCTTTGCCGGCTGTGTCTTCCGGGTGGAATGTTCTCAAAGGCTTCAGATCATTCATTCTTTCACTTCCCTCCAGTATTTTTCCTGATCTATTCTTCTCAAGAGGGAATCCTATCACACTCCTTTAGGTTTTATTATCCTTCTCTGCAAGGAGTGCTTCACTGTCTTTCAGAAGGTAAAATTCTCTTATTACGTCTACGGTTTATGCACGCTCCCCTGAAATAATAAAAGTCCCTTGGACTCACAGTGACTATTTCATTCAATGCTTCCCTAGGACAGTGTGCCAATGAATACACACATCAAGTCGTTTTTCTCTTTCAATCCTAAATTCTGTTTCAGGCTACTTTTTCTCTGAATCCCCCCCACTACTCTCTCTCTCTCTCTCTTGCTCTCGCTGTCTCTGTCTCTCTCTTTCAGTCTCTCTGTCTCTCTCTCTTTCTCCCTCTCTTTACCTCTTTTTATTTTGTTGTTTATTCTTCATTTTTCCAGCTTTTATGGTTTCAAGTCAGTTTTCTCTTGATATCAAATATTCCCTATTTCAAAATGTCCCCTGTTCTCCTATCTTTAAATCCCCATAGATCACTTTGAGCAGCTTATCTACCTGGGACTGTTTCCATATCAAATTCTTTTAATTGCTTCTTAAAGTATTTCTGAATTATATATCAATGATTGCATTGTTTCCTTTGTGGAGAAAATAAAGTACCAAACATCTAAAATAACAGAATCATTATTGAGAAAATATTAACATATGAGACTAAATTACACTTTCTGTTGTGGAACTCAGTGTCATAGTTCCCAAAAAGAAAATCTTGCTTTATGTTTCATAAAGTTTGTTATTAAACCAACTATGACAATTAAATTTGCTATTATAACAATGTGTAGTAATGTACTTGCTCTAATAAGTAATTGTTTTTCTGCTTGATGAGTGTACAGAGACCCATAACACCCACACCTCCCACATTCATATGGTATCTGTATTTCGTTTCTCAGAGGAAGTGTTGCTAGTTTTATATGTCTTGCTGCAGATTCAAACTGATTTAGACAAGATTTGCTTTAAAACCAATAGACAGTATCTTTATAACTGTCTCTCTTTTTTCTTTTCTTCATCTTCTTTTTGTGTGTGTGTTTTTCAGTCCCATCCCCTGAGTTTGGGCTCATCAATCACACCGGGAAGCTGACTTATATTCTCCACACTTCTCCACTAACTGGATTACAGAGCTGAAAAACTTACTCAAAGTTTAAAATGTGATAAACATAATCAAATTGCTCTAGTCAAATTCTAACAGTGGTGAATAGATGACACTAATTACCTTTTCTTATTATGCTACAAATGTGGTTTACTCCATCTTTATTCATGAAGAAATATCATGCGGCCCACTAAGGGGACTGCGGCAGGATGTAATATTGGCTTATTTGTTTCCTTGGTTTTATTTCTTTCTTTTACCAGCATCCAAGAGATGTAATTTTCAGCTGCAGTATATTTATATGCAGTAGTTTTTTTATCCACTTTGGAAGATAATTGTTACCCACTGTAAAGCTTCAGATTTTACATAAACAAGTGCATTCAAAACTCTTGTAGAATGGCATAAGCTCTTCTTTAGTGGAAGTTTATTTTTGTTTTGGAAGAAGTGAGATTATTTCAAATCAGTTAAAACAGAAAACAAATGAGGCACGTGCTAGGAATGTGCAGGAAGATGAGAGAAATTGTACCATTCTTTTCAGAAAAAATATGGAAAAACAGCACTTTTAAAACATATTCCTCATTTCTATTTGGGAGAATTTGAATAATTTACTTTGGAAATAGATTACAGGAGATAATTACTCAAACTTACAAAGATGTCGTCTGGTGTAAATAACTTGCATTCTGTTTCCAGTGGCCCTGAAAGAAGCAGATTCACTGTCTTGTTACCAAATGGCTACATATTCATTGTCCGCATCAAGTGTTGTACTAAGGAAAATTATCTGCAATGTTTCTGTTTCTATTTATCAAGTAATCAGAATTTACTGTTTTTATGTTTGCGAGGATAAACCAAACTAAGGATCCTACATGGGTCCATAACATTTAAGTAAAGATATTAAAATGATAAACTGAAAACTGCCTCCAATATCATAAGTGTAATATTTATTGATTTTAAAATCATAGAATTTTAGATTTTCCAGTGGGAAGTTTATCTGAAATTCAAAAAATGACTATATAAAAAGAAAGGCATGAAATTCAAAACACATAGCGATTAAATCAGTGTTTCGTCACTTCAGAAATAACATACAGACACGCAAGACATGAACCTAAAAGAAAGCATTATTTGTAAAATGTTTGGTGCTGGAAACACATTTATCAGCCAAGTGTTATCTCTGATAGGTCAACCAAGTTTTATCCCTGTTATTCTGCTTTAATTGATAAAAGTTTTCCTGTCAGTTTTAAGAGTGTCCTGGTTAGTAAAAAGAAAACAAACAAACAAACAAACAAAACAAAATAAATGTCCTGGTTAGGATGCCAACCTACTTATAGGCAATTATAGAATTGTATACATATATATTTTTCTTTATTTTTAACTCAGGACACATGAAGCCTTAGAAGGACTTAAATAGGAGGATCACTTGATGTAGTTCACATTCTGCAATCAATTGACTTTTGGTTGGGTGGGAAAGAGTTTGGAAGGAACAGGAAATAGAAAAGTGCAACAGTGTCTCTAACATAGTGGAAAATACAGAGAATTTTAGGAATTGAGTTGTTGAGCAGTTGATAGGATCCAGATATCAATTTTTTTTTCATATTTTAAAAAACGTTTTTTTAGTGCATGTTTGCAGGGCACAGTGACCACATTTCTTGCAGGGAGTTGGTACATGTACCTAACACATCCTAATTCCTTTTTCCTGCTCTTCCCCTCCCTTCAATCTATCTTCATTCCCTTTAGATCTTGCTTTACTCAGTGCTTACTAGAGTCAGACACAGAAGAGTACAGAATATCTGTCTGAGCTCTAGAGACCCAAAGAACCCACTTAAGCCCTGGACTCTGTGGCAGTGTCCAGCATGCGTCCAGTTGAAGGACTAAAGCCCACCCCAGTTTCCTGTGCATGTATCCAGCTGGAGACCTAGAGCCCACAGCAATGTCTCATGCAATTCCACATCAAGGATCTGCCCTGGGAAGGCCCAAAGGTCAGTGGTGGCAGCTGGAAAGTCTGCGCCAGCAAGGTGAGGGATCTGTGCCAGGAGGTTAAGTCATCCGCACTGGAGCCGGGAAACCACACTCACATCTAACACAAGTGCTCCCTGGAAATGAGCACCAGTCATTCTCGGCAGCAGTGAGGACCCAAGCTTTTCCGATCTGAGTTCATATCAGGAAAACTAGCTATGGCAATCTTTTCCAGGGAAATCTATAGTACGCAGTCTTCCCCTCCCTTTCCCTTTTATATCATTTTGACAGCAATTCTCAGGTGGACTTTCTACACCCAAAACCACCTGATTCAGTTCTGTTGGACATTCTCACTTAAATTGACCACTAATTAATCCACCACAGATCTTATTTTATAAGCCATGGCAAGACGTCTGGGTTTTTCTCCCCTCTCCTGAATATTTTGTAATGGATCCAGTATTATAATTACAGTACTACATTTACATCTTTCCCAATAATGTTTTTTGCTGACTATATTATAGTGGTATAATCATAGAAACAAGAAAAGCAGTTAGAATTGATTGGGTCCAAGACAAATTCTTAGATTGAGGTAGTGATGACCAAATGTCACAGGCAAGTTCAGATTGTATGTTAGACACAGAGTAAGGAAGACTTATTATTGGATTTGGTATGATATATGAGGAAAGTGGCCTTAAAGATTAATTGATTGAACAGTAAGATGGGTATTATTTAAATAGATAAGCATATGTAAGATTAAAGGATAATCTACCTTGTGGGAAATTTTGAAACATCCAAGTTATTAAGGTAAGTTGGGTACACAAACCTGGCAATTGTAGAATCCAATAATGTTATATTTTTTTTGTGGGGGGGGACCAGGGATTAAATTCACAGCCTCACACCTGCCAGGCAGGCGTTTATGCCACTGAGCTAAATCCCTGGACCAATGTTATAAGCGTTAAGATTGTTAGTATACAATACGTAACTAAGTGACTAGTTGTCCTTTCATCATGATACGTAGCCCATTTTTCAAAAATTCATTATGATATGCTTTCAGATGTCCAGTAGTTTTAATAATGTCTTTTATTTAGCAATGTGGATTACTCCAAGAGTTTGCAATTCTTGTACCATACTAATCTTCTGTCAAAATTGGGAGCTTTGGCTCTACTGTCTTTTGATAACTATGCTTTTGAGGAAGGATTGATATTAATCAGGTTCTACATACTAAATGACTTCATAATTTTTTCTTAAACTCACACTTTTTTCTTTATTGTCAAATTTCAATAACAATACATGCTTTATAGATGTTAAATACAAATAATTTAGTTAGTATGGAGTGTCCTTTTTGCATATGAATATATAATTCTCTTTTAATCAAAAAGACTTTTCTATATATTTTAAATGCGTTTCCATTTAAAGTATTATACTCTCTTCTTTAATAAAGTTATTATTTTGCACACATACTCTATATTCTTCTATAACCATTAGACATTCTTTTGGTTGGAATATTATACTATCTATTGAGTCATTCTTCTGATACAGGAAATGAGAATACATCACAAAACTTAAATAGCTTCCTAAATATTTTCGAATCCACGCAAATCTACAATTGCTGACTCGTGGCTAAATTTTGGATACTTAAAAAGTGCTCTTTATGTTTAGATTTAGCTTTTTACTAAGATTGAATTTAAAATTCTGTTGAAAAGCTAATAATTTCATAGATCATGGTTTCTTGCTGGTGGAAACAAACTTGTATTTTATGTATAAGCACTGATCAAAAAATAATGTGTTTCCATAAAAACATGGTGAATACCGTTAGCGAGTAACATCCAAAGAATGTTTGTCCCTATCTGCCTTATTCACCAGCTCTGGCGCAATGTAACTTTTAAGTGTTGATCAAAGTCAAAGTGACCATGAAATGTAAATATTTTTATCAATTCAATATATTGAAGCAGCCATGACAGCACAATTAATGACACTCAGAAAAAAAAGACTTCTGGAATTGCTTTAGAAAGTGACAAGAATGATGGCATAAAATGTTCAAAGTGAGAGGGAGTGTTTTGAAAATGATTTATGGGAATGAATTTTCAACTGTCATAATTTAAAAAAGAAAAACAACATTAAGATGACTGAAAGTGACTCGTCATCCAACAGGTCAGGCTAAACACAGGCGTTTCTGTGGAATACACACGAAAGTTTCATGCGCTATCTTCTTATGGAGATATACCTGTGATTTGAATACTTCATATTTTCTCCTCCATTTTTAATACTTCATATTCAAACTTGTAATTCCAAATTTGGAAATTTATTTTTTTACCAAATATTGTTAATTCTTTTCCACCAAACTGCACACATCTCTAAATAGTTATGAGTCAATTTGTTCTTTCAAAAACTTTTGTTTTCATATTTTCTTCACTTTTTTATAACATTTTCCAAATCCTTTGTTGTTGGATGGGAACTTCATTTTTGTTAATGCACTCAAATGTCACATACGAGAATACACTCTAAGAAAGGTGTCCTTAATTCATTTTATGGTTGTGCAAACATCAGTTACTTCCACAAACTGAGTCTATTATGTCATTAGGCAGTTACCATTTTGCTACCACTATATTGATGCCCATTTTTTAATAAAACATCATTTTATGGTGCATGTCTGTTTTTATTTTGATGCATATGTATTAGTCAAATATTTTGGCCACTTTTATAAAGGCTATGAGTTGCAGTCTTGCATTTTTGGCATTTTTCATAGAAGATTTTTCTGATGGATTTAGGTAATTATAAGATAAAGGAAATCATAATTACCTAGAGAACTTTAAAACAATACAATTTCAAAAATCCAAAATTAGAATGAAAGCAAGTTTAATATACACATTAAGAATGCAAGTTTTGCATCATATTACATACTGCAGATGGTAGTCTAGATAGAATTGTTCTGTAGACTTTTTTGCTATAAACCACATATGAATACTACATATTAAAAAGATAAAAATACTCTGCTAAGCAAAATAAATAATAGTTCATCAACTCAAGTACACCAGTTTCTAGCTGTATCTTAGTAGAAGTTTTCAAATGTTTGAAATAATATTTGAATAAGTTCCAGCTGAGCACATTAGGACTAATGTGTCAACTCTCCAGGAAAGTTCATACAGCTCTATTTAAAACTCTCAAATTTGCTGTAGAACATTTAACTGTGTATCACTACAAATTATAAACAGGAAGTAAAATATCAACCTTTGGAGTTGGTGACATAGGAAGTAACCACAGACAGACTGTTATGGTTTATACATTGTGTCAACTTGAGAAGTGTAGCAGCTTAATTAGGTAAGGCAGCAGCTCTACATCTTGGGGTGTAGAGCATAAGCAGTTACCTGGCCATTGTGTCAATTTGAGAAGGTCAGAAGTTTAGCTGAGAGTCTCAGCAGGGAGCCAGGGGTCTTACTTGGTAAACAGTCTCATCCTGTGCAAAGGAAGGCAAGGATGTTTGTGAATGCTACACCCACCCTGGGTGGGGGGGGATCCTGTGTACTATATAAGGGAGGAGAAGAAGCTTGCTCTTGCCCCCTTTTACTCTGGCTGCTTTTTGTTCGGCTGCTGCCTTGAAGTGTTGTCCCTGTGCCATGCCACCCTGCCTTGGAGCCAGCTGATTGTGGACTGAAGCCTCCAAAAACTGTAAGCTAAATAAACCTTTCCTTCCCTAATTTTGGGTGTCAGGTGTTTTGTCTCAGCAACCAGTAAAAAGTAACCAAGACACAGACAATGGAGGAATCTTAGATAACAAAATGCAAAATTTCTAAATTGACTTTAGACTGTTATTTTCAAAGATGCCTTCATCTTTGAAAGAATTTTCCACAACTCACTATTTTCAGTGACTCTGGGAAGCTTCCTGTAATACACCAACTGCCTGGGAAACCTCTGCAGTACAAATTGGCTCCTGAGGTGCTGAAATCTGCGCAGGGATTTCTCTTTAACAAGGCTACGTTCAGGACAGTCCAGAGCAGGGACAATGAGTGAATTCTTGGGTTGGCCAGCATTTTTCTACCACGGTCCCACAACCCAGAAAAAGTTTATATAAATACTGAGAGCAACTGTGTAGATGAAGCGGCTGATGTGCATTGGGCAGCTGTCTCAAAATACCTTGTTGGTATTCCAGAGAATTTACCGGGGATTGGAAATTTAATGTCATATTGCCTTATCTTTGCCTGTTGGCTGTGAATGAAGGATACACAATCATTTCTTCTGAGCAGTGTGCAGAAAGCTGAGTCCCAGAAAGCTTATATCTGTATTTATTTATTTACAAGATTAAATGCATTTCTTACATACAACATGGTGTTTTTAAGTTTATAGATATATTGTGGAATAATTAAATAGAAATTTTAGATGCATTGCCTCAAATGTCATAATTTTTGTGGTGAAATCTCTTTCTATCCACCTCTCAGTATATATCTCTTAAAAGCACCAGGGTCAAATTTTAACAGCAAACAGAAACATCAAAACAATACTCAAGATATGGAGGCAGATTTATTTACATTGATGGGCAATGATCAGGCCCTGACCTCTGGTGGTGTAGGACTTTTATGGAATAAGCAAGCAGGAAGTAGAGAGGAAGAATTGCCTGTCAACTGAGGATGGGTTTACACAATGTGTAGCATAGTGACCAGCTGTGCATCACAGTGACCAGCTGTTTCTAAGACACAGAAGCAACTGAAACTGGAACAGGAACTATTACCTTGGCATAAGAAACTGAAGTATAATGGTTGGAAAGCATTTTCTGTTACATTTTCTCCATCTTTTCGTTTCTCCAGGAAATCTTTGCTGGGCATATTACATGAGGTCTTCTTAGACAAGGCCAAATTAGAAGCAGTAACATTAGGGTTGTCAGTGGTTGTAGCCAAGGTCCCCAAATTTGTCTTATTACAAAGTTTTTCTCTAAGTTGCTTTTTAGGAAGAGACATAATTTAGGTCTGCATGTTCTATAACATTACACTGGCAAGATAGTGAGGGAGTTAATCTGATCCAGGAAAGTGTACAATGTGTCTTGGATGCTCATCAAATCTTGTTCAAATATTTGATTGATTGTTTTATTTTCTTAGGGCAACCACAGCTAGCAGAGGTTGAGGAAGCAAGGACTGGGGTAAGCAGCCTGAACAGAAACAAAAATCCAGGGGAATAGGTATGGAGCAAGTCTGTGAACTTTGTCCTCTGGCTTTAGCATCCAGAATGACCAGAGCAGGGCTTTGAGTGCATCATCTATTCAGAGTGAGCAGCCTGGTTCAGGTAAATTTTTCGAGTTTTTGAGTTACCTCTGCTACAAATGCAGGCCTGTTGTCACTGCCAATAGTCAAGGGTAAGCCATATCGGGGGATGATTCTTTCCAGTAGAGCCCTACAAACTTTTATTGCTTTCTCAGCTTGGTTAGGGGGTGCCTTGGGTTTATTTGTGTGTAGAGTTCACTATACTGTGTGAAGTCAGGGCCAGTGACACAGATGCTGATGACTGAGCTGGCTGCTGGGGTACAGGTGTCAGTGCTGTAGCTTGAGCTTGCAGAATATATGGTAGGGGCAGGTCTGGTGGCTAGGGTCGATGTTCCTGTCAAATGGATCCCTAGAGGGGCTTAGACCTCAGGACCAGATTATTTTGTGTCATTGGTGGCAGGTTTCTAAACAGCAGAAGGAAGTAGTAGCAGGAGAGCTCTGGTCAAACTTACCCTGTCCGATGTGACCACAGCATATCTAGCCTGTCCTAGCAGAGCTACTTCCATATGTAAGCAGCATGTAATCAACATCTGTCAGGGGGTTATTTTTTGTGTCTTATTGACTGGAGAACAGATTATCAAACAGTGTCAGGCAGCCATGTTAAATTGGGCCCAGCTCTGTGGGCAGGTACATGGAAGGATTGAGTAATCTTTATCACCACAATAGTCAGGCAAGGATTTTTGTATAAGAATCCGTGGTACTGGGTGAGGTAGAGCATAACATGTGGCATCTAGAAAATTAGGTCTCAGTCAGAGGTGAGCTTTCAGCTTTCTTGATCAGAAGGGCAGTGGCTATTAGAGCATGAAGGCAAAGGGGAAGGAAGCCCTAGTGACTGGATCCAAGTATTTGTACAGATGGGCAACTGGGCACTTCCAGGGACCAACAGTCTGAGTAAGCATCATTGCTTTTGTGAGCTCAAGGATCCAGATTTTATGGAAGCCAGCAGCTCTAAGAAAGTGGCAGTTTCTTTCTTATAACCAGTTTCTGCAAGATATTATAGCAGAGCTTTGGTGCCTTTCTAACAGCAGCTTGGACGTCATTAATCAGAAGTGTTTTAAAAGAGGAAACACGTTTTTGAACCTCTAGGAGGTTGAGTCCAGATCAGTTGACTTTTAAGTCCATAACTGAGGTCTTTTTATTTAAAGGCAAAGAGGGACTAACCGACATGAGTCAATTGAAGGAGAAAGAAGGCTTTCTTTAGGTCTAGCCAGGTATACCCATAGGCTGTCAGTGGCAGAAGACTGAGGCGATGTGTACAGAGGGCAATCATGGTGTCATTGGCAGCTTGAACTGGCTTTACAGGCAGGAGAGGTATATATTAGCAGTTTGACAGTCTATAACCATTTAGCGGTTTTGAAACCTCTGGAAGTATTTGAATTTTTAGTCAAGTCTCTTGTGGCATGGGATACTGTTCGATTCAGGTGGGAGTTGCCCAAGGATGGAGTTTTACAATCAGAGGCAGACCCAAGGACTAGTGACAGACTTGTGGAGCTGGAAGTCACAAAGAAACAGCTTGTCTCAAAGAGGCCAAATCTATCGTCAGAGCCTCCATGAAAATAGTGGGAGAGTTTCCAAGTCCATGTGACAATTGAGTAACTGTCCATAAAGGGTGCATGCATTGGGAATCACAGAATGTAAGGTGACAGCTGCATCATTGATCAAGCGGAGATCTTGCCTAAGGTGATAATCAGTCTATCATGCTGATGTGTGGATGGATGCATGTATTTGTTTCCTGTGACATCTTACAGCAACGAGAATTGTGGTCAGGTAGCGTGGTTGACAGCCAGGCCCAGAGATGAGTCTTTAGTTTATACCTCTGGAAGGACAGTTTTCATAACTTCTGGATCGTGGTTACATGTCTCAGGCTGATGCAGGCATCATCCTCCCCTCGGGGAACAGATAAAGTTGAAAGTGCAGAGTTAAACAAGAGGGAGACCGGCTTGGTGCAAAGTTTATGGTCATTTCTAGCTTGAAGAGGAAGTCTCTTCCCAGAAGCAGTATGAGAACTGGCTTACACAGGGGCTGTCCTCCCATGCTGAAAGAAAGACCAAGAGGTGAGAATCCTGTTGCCCCAATGATGACACTATGGGCTCCTGGTAGCCCACCTGAAAAAGGCAGCCCAGTCTGGCCTAGTCTGAGTCCATCAGGTTGATGAAAGTGTTGCAATCTGATCCAGATTTAAGCTTGTGAATGTTCTTATCTTTTTATTTATTTCTTTTTGTGTCCATGGTCCTTATTACTCATAGCCAGAGTGTATGGTCTTCTGTAAGACTGGGTTTTCTTACAGAAATCAGGTGGGTTTTTTTTTTTTTATCAGGTTTCTGGTAACAGTAGTTGATGGGCTTTTTTGCCTCTCCATTTTGATGTCTTTGAGAAGCAGTCAGTTGGGTTGTTTCTAGGGGAGGCATCCTTTGGAAAGGCCATGGCAACTCATTCATCAGGGTTAGCAGTCCAGTTTTCCTTAGTCAAAATGCAGAACTCAGAAGGAATCGCAGACAGTCATCTTGGGTAAGTTTTAGATGACACCATCTGACCAGGATATGTGTAGCCATAAAGCAGAGAATTCTAGAGGAGGTCTTCTATGGCTGAATGAGGGCAATGGCTAGCTGGGACTAGCCCAAAGGGGTGGAAGTAGAGGAGTTGTGAGTGGGGAGTAAAACTACAGGTGTTGGCACCAACTGTGGTGGCTGACGAGGGTGCCAAGGGTGCCAAGAATTCTCAGGAAGAATGGACCTCTTTTTCTTTTCTAATTTCTTTGAGATGCAGGGAATGTCTCGGTTTCATTTTTGCCTCCATAAAATCCCTTTTTCCTACAGTCAGAGACTGGGTTTTAACCAGTCAGTTCCCACTGACTTCCTATGTGTCTGTTGTGTACCCTTCAGTGATGGTGCAGCAGACAAAGGGTGGGTGTCCCTCAGAGAAAGACAATTCAGATGCCCACCTGACAGCACCCCTCGTGGGGACTCAGGTGTGACTTAGCCAAGGCGTGTGCAAGGCCTCTGTTATGCCACATGTCAATCTCCATGGAACTGCAGGTGAAGGCCCAATCAGCCACGATGACAAACACGTCCCAGTCTTGGTGTACGTGTGGAGCAGCCTATTGTTTATGCTGTCCATTTCACTCACTCACACATTCACTCAGCAGGCACTCAGAGGTTAAGTATTCCAACCCTCTTTCCCTGAGGGTGATCCTGACTAATGGGAGCTGATCAGACTCCCCTTTCTGATCCAACGGAGCAGGACTGATAGACAGACAAACTGGGGTGCCCCCTGGTGGTCTTACCAGAATCAGGCAGGCAGACAGGCAGACAGGCAGACAGACAAGTTAGACAGACTGTCCTCCTCCCTTTGGACCCAATGTGAACCACCCACGCAGGGAGCCAGGAATCCTCCTCCCGACCTCTGAGGGCACTCAACAAATCCTGAGGGTGTGCTTCCCCACTGGAACCAGGAGGGGTCCTTGTTCCAGCTGCAAGGGTCACAACCTGTGACCAAAGAGATCAGGATCATTGATCTTCCTGGTCGAATCACCAGATGCAACAGCAAGCAGAAACACCAAAATGACACTCAGGATCTGGTGGCATATTTATTTATGTTGACGGACAATGACTGGTATCTTTCCCAGAATATCAGGTCCGGTCCTCTGATAGTGTAGGGTTTACATGTGATACAGGAAGTGCAGAGGTAGGACTGCTTGTCAGTTGGGGATTGGTTTATACAATGTACATCCGAGAGACCAGCAAGCATCACAGCGACTGGTGGTTTCTAAGAGACAGGAGCAACCGGAAATGGAATAGGAACTACTACCTGGGCAACTGAGCAACTGAAGTATGTGGTCAGGAAAGGGCATTTTCTGTTACAAAATGACATTTTAATAATGTTATCACAAAGTAACTCGCTCATAGAAATGTGTTTTATCAATTAATTTTTCAGATGCTATAAAAGTGTTGTAAAGACATTGTAGAATAATTTCTAAGGAATTTTGCCACGATTTTCACTGATAATGCCCCCCAAGAATGGTATAATTGAAACAAAATTACACAAAAAGTGAAGAATTATAATACCATTCAAGTTTATCCACTTATGTTTATATAACATTGTTATGAAAAACATGGATAATATAAAATAAATTATTCTTTATGTACTGCAGGGTTTTAAAAAATCTTGTGACTTTTTCAGAGCAATATTTTCCAAACTAGTTCTAGATGTGAAAGAAGACAAATGGTTTAAATATGCAGAATAAAAGACCTTGATGCAAAGCAGATACTTATCTCACCACTCCAAAAATCTATGTAAGTGTTCTCTTTTCCTTACTTACAAAATCACTTCTTTAGGGATGGGAATATAGCTCAATAGCACAGTACCTGCCTGGCAGGCATGAGGTCCTGAGTCAATCCCCAGTACCAAAAAAGAAAAAAAGTCAAAATCACTTCACTATCATTATAGTGGGAAACTTAAAAATGGATAAAATGACATCATTAAATATTCTGACCAAATAAGCAGCATTGATTTCCCATAGTGAATTTCTAAGGGGAAACTGGAAGAGCAGCAAATGGTAAAATAAGATATATTTCTGATGATTCTTTCCCTCTTGAGAGAGAGTAACAGGTTGACAATTACATAAAGGTAAGAAATGATCAAAATTGTTCTGAGACACAGTAGACACTAATGCGGAGGAGGGTTGTGCTCAAGGATTGTGCCCCAGTTTCATTGCTGAATAAATAATGCATATGTAAGCAAAGATGAAGGTAGAGTTTAGAGTTTACTAAACTTCTCCATAAATTGTAAGATGCAAAAAAAACCAGGAAGTCTATGAGCCTTTTCCCTCACGGTGGCCACAAATGTTTGCAGCTTCAGGTGTTAACATGTAGGACAAAGAGGAGATGAGGCAGAGTGGGGCACAGCTGGCTCCCTGCCTCTCTGGTCATAGGCAGATGCCTCTCTCCCTAGCTTGAACACTAACATATTTTATCTCTGCCAGTATTGTTGTCTCTCGTTTTCAACATGAAGCAGAAAGTATATTTGATGGAAAGAGATTAAGGACCTCTCTCTCTTTCTATCTGTCTCTCTCTCTTTCTCTCTCTCCCTCTTTTTCCTTCCCATCTTCCCTCCCCATTCCCCTCCCCTTTCTTTCTGAAAATGGCCATTGCTAGGATATTTCTCGACATTCTTGGTCAAATGAATATCAAATACTAGTCATTATCTGACTCTAAAGGATCCAAAAATGACATAATGATTAGTAAACATAATATATTAACTGACTAACATTTTAGATTCAAAAATGAAGAAAATGTTTGTTTTTGATATGCTAAAAATATAAACTATCAGAACTTTATGCTAACTTTGAAGCTGTGTGCAAACTTATGTCTACAGTTCAGTATACTTCCAAATGAGTGGCACCAGAACGACGTTATGGATGGCATTCATTTTGACACAGAGAATGATCAAAACATAGAGCGAATCAAGTTTAAAAATAGATTCCAGTGAAAGATACACTGCCACGAATCCCCCTCCAGATATTTCCCTTCACTTGGAACACATTTCTGTTATTATTTTTCCATGAATGTCTTTACAAAGTGTGATAGAAATATGGGGAATGCTGCCGACAAGTTCCAGCCAATGGAAAGGCAGTCTTCTAAAAACAGCAGTGTGGATCTGTCGCTATACAATTTCTGACTGTTCCCCAAGATGAAAACAAGGAAAGTAATGTTTTGAATTGATTCAGGGTATTAAAGCAGCCATGAAAAAGACTCTTATGAAAGGAGACTTCCGGAACTGCTCCAGAAAGTGCAAAGAAAAATTGGATGTGTGTTCAAAGTGAAAGGGAACATTTAGAAAGGGATTAATGGCAATCTATCTGTAATGTGATATTCTTTGTCTTTAAACACACACCATATTTTTTATCATACTTCAAATTACGTTGACCATTACTTGAGGTACAAAGCTATGAAACCAAAATATTTCCCTCTGTTTTATGGTTTTTTTTTTTTCATTCACATACTGAGCCACATCATCACCTGAGGAAGCAGTTGTCAGTTGTAGGCTCAAGATCCTGAGGAAGAAAGAAGGACTTTAATATGAGCAAAGAAGAAAGGATTAAGATGTATTTTGATTAAACTGTTTAATTTCTGAAATGAGTTTTTTTAACTGAAATGAATTTAAGGATTTTTTATGCTTTCTAATCATCAGAAAATTATGAGTGTTTGTCCAAGTTTATTCACAGATGTTAGCTTGCCTAAAAAATATATATTACAAAGTCAATGAAGGAAAAAAAACAGCATTTGATTTTAATTATACTATGAATAACAGTGGCTCAAGACAGTGATTTCATTCAACCGAGGATTACAGCAATGATCTATGAGATGTTTTTAATTGGAAGATTATTCATAGAGAACTGTGTGTGGGAAAAGTGGAGGGTATACATAGACTTTTCTTGTTTTACTGTGTTTGCAATTGACATAAAATAAAAGTACATGTTAGCAAGGAACAGTGATATTTTAGTTAAATACACATATAGTACAATATTAAGTTTGAATAATTAGAAAATATGATGCATTAAACATTTATCATTGAAAGTTCCTCTCTCCAATCTTAAAATATACAACAAATTGTTGTTAGCTATATTTACTCCTAGGTTGTAGAATACAAGAACCTATTAATTTTACCAAATTATAACTTTCTATGCATACCCCCATATATTCCCCTTACATACTGTTACATTGTGTAGTTATAACTTTTCAAAAGGAAACTATATTTGAAAATAGTAATTTAACTAGATATGTAGTAATAAGAACAGGGTTCAAAAATATTACATTTTATAAAAGGATGCCTCTGTTAACCAAAATTCACCTTCCTTCATTTCTTCCTTTAAGATTTTTTCCTGTAAGTTCAATATTTTATTAAATCTTCAAACTTACATTTTTATTAATACATATTTGCAGTACATTCTGTTGACAACAATCTTGTGGAGTTGCACAGGGACACGATACAGCTTATTTCATTTTTTGTAAATACATTCCCTCCCCTTTTCCCTTTCCTCCTCTAATATTGCTTCCTTCTTTTCATTCTTGTTGATATTATTAATCTTAGTTCTTGTTTATGGCATATAATGTCCATGTTCATTGAGATTATCAGGACTCATACATGGCATATCTTCACTCTAGTTCCTCATCCCTGCTCCCTCCCCCAGGCCCCTTGTCCCCTGGAATGTTTCTGATCTGCAAGAGATTCATCCCGGTCTCCTTCTATCGTTCCTTTATTTTTCTATTAGTTTGTTCTTTGTTTTATTTAGATGACAAATACCATAAATATTCAAGGCTGTGTGTCTAATTTATTTCACTTAGCCTTTTATTTTCTAGGTGTATCCATTTTTTTAAACAAATGTCTCAAATTTGCTGTTTTCTAGTCAAGTAGTATAGTATTCCATTATAGATAGACATCACATGTACTTTACCCTTAGGTCTATTGATGGGTGTGCAGGCTGTTTCCAGGGTTTAGCTATTATGAATTGTGCTGTTGTAAGCTTTAGTATGCACATATCACTCCAGGATTGTATCCTAAGGTCTTTGAAAAACATACATAGAGAGGAGATATCTCAGTCACATGAAATTTCTCATTTTAGTTCTTTGAGAAATCTCTACATTAATCTCAGAGATATACTAGTTTATACTCCCACTTACAATGTAAGAGGATTCTTTTTCCACCACAGTATTCATTATTGTTCTATTTCTTGATGATTGTGCTTTTTTCTGGGGTAAAATGGAATCAGTGCTGTTTTAATTTGCATATTTCTGATGACCAGAGATGGTGAAAATTTTTTCATATGTTTTTTGAACATTCGCATGTCTTCAAAACTACATTTAATGCATAGATATTCTAACATGTCAGAGAATTATACATACATATCTTTTTCTCCTTTTGTACAAATTTCATTAGCCAGTTCAGTTCATATTGTGTAAAAGAGCAAATTTCAAGGGCGATGATTAAGAATAAGCTCTTAAGTCTGTACTAGTCAATGTAGACATCAGATCCCACACACTGTGTGTGTGTATACATATATGTGTGTGTGTGTATGTGTGTGTGTATTTCACCTGTGTTTGTTTGTTTATTTATTTATTTATTTTTGGCTTTGTTCTTTTGCTCACTTTTATTTTTCAAACCTGAGTAAATTCAGTTATGATCATTTCACAATATTGTTATTTTCATCCAGCACTGTTTTGGTTATATTGATCAGAGCATAAACATTTATTGTAGCTCTATGGCACTATTTGAAACTTTTTTGTTTTATTTCATGCAATTCTTGCAACTTTGTGATGAATGTGTTATAATTCCTAAATTTATGTTGCAAAAAGTGATCCTAAAATTAAATGATCTAAAGTAAGAGAAAGGCAATTGAAACTGAATTCCTCTCTTGTAGTCCTTGCAGGTCTATAAAGAAATACAAATTTAAATTTTAGTAACAGTTCAATATTACATCAAGTGCTAAACATGGAACTAGAGTAAAACTAAAAGTAGTTTTCCAAGATTTAAGTAAATATGTTCTAATTGGCAATGTAGAAAGACAACAGATTTACTCCTCCTTTAAAACTTTCTTTAATCACTGAGATATATTCATGCTACATGATACTATATGCCAATATTTATGCTAGGACATATAATTTAACAATAAAATGGCAAAGATGGATCTTAGGCCAAAATCTAATATATATATATATATATATATATATATATATATATATGCTAACATTAACACAAATTCACTATACTTGAAAACAAATTATCTTAGGTATGGTAACATATTATGTAAAAATGAAAATTTAAATGATTTATGAAAGAATGACCCTGTAAAATATGACTTATCGCTTTTCTTCCTGTCTTCTATTTAAGAAACTTTTAAGGGCAAGCATGCATGCGGGAACAGAAAGAGAGCGCACTTCGGTAATTGTCTTATGGAGTCTCTGTTCCTTTGGAAATAAAATGCAGCAACAAGAGACAGACCATCCCTCCCAGGCAGACCTGGAAAGGCCACCTAAACTCCCGTACCTCTCCCTTTGTGAGCACTGTCTGCCTGCATAGAAGGCCAAGATGCTAGGTCTTGGGTGAGTGAGAAACCTCTAGGAGGTGAAATAGCTTCTTCCTGGGTTTTAACTTACTAAACCTGGTCTTGAAGAGTCACAACAGCAGTTACTATGCAGAGATCCACTACTGCCACATGTGGGGCGAGAGGGTAACTCAGCCTTGAAGTCCAGCATACTTTCAGAGGCCAGCAGACTGCAAAGTCAAGTGGTTCCTGCTTGTGGTGTCTGTATGGATTTGCACCAGCTACAGCCATTTTTCTTAGAAAGCTAAAACCTTAACACAGTCTTGTTTAAGCCACTAATTTTCTAAACTTTACATTAATTAATAACCAAAATATTTACTTCCTATTTCTGTGATTTATAGCAAATTACTTAAACACTGTAAACTTCTACGTTATTCTTTAAATGTGTTCTTTGGCACAATTTACTTCCAAGAATTCTTTTCTCGAACAAGGAGACTAAAACCTGGATTCAGTAACAAAAAGATAATGATAAGGTTGTAATGTGACAGTCTATTCTCCTTGAATCTCATAAATAATAATAATAGAGTTTGAAGTTTAGACTTTTACAGAAGCATATACTTTGTATAGAATCAAAAAGGAACTTTGAAATTTCACTGGCATTGATTTACCCTTAAGGAGCTTGGCACAAAAGGGTAGAAGGTGTGTGAGAGTAGCCTTGGACAGCACGCTGTTGTACTTTAAACAGAGAAGCCTAATGTGGTTCCCTTATCTCTGCACCACAAATAAGACTCCATGTGCAGAGATTTTGTGAATCGAATAAATAGAGACCTTCTAGACATCTGGTCTGGGCTGACTAAGCTGGAATAGAGAAAGGGGATTGAGTCAGCTATTCACGCTACCCACCTGTGATGCCCACACACTACCAAAAATATCCATACAGAACATTTTACAGAGCAGACAGAACAAAAACAGCCAGACTGCAGCAGGGAAGAGCAACAATTTGTACCTATATTGATCCACATGCTTTTTTTTCTCATACTAGCAACATGTGTAAGCTGATACTATTTTCAAAGAGAGGGGAGGAGTAAACCTTAAAAGAAAAATTAAAGGTACAAATTCATAATATTTGAGCATGGCATGGTGGTGCATGCCTTTAATTCTAGTGTTCATGAGGCTGAGGCAGGATGATAGCCATGAGTTCAAGGCTAGCCTAGACCAAATAATGAGTTCAAGACCAGCTTTAACTACATAGTTTGACCCTGTGTCAAAAAGAACAAACAACAACAGCACAAGCCCTCAAAATTCATAATATTGGCAATGCAAGTTTCTGCTGGATATGTGTGGTTGTCTTGTGGGTATAGAAAAGATACGTTGCAAAATTAGTCTGCTGTTACAGAATTTTCCCATCTTCTACACATCATTACTGTAATATGCATTTCCTTATTTTCCATTTTTTAGTGCCATTTCTATACAGTCTGTCCCCTAACACTGAGAAGATAATGATCACAAACTACTCTCCCAATCCATCAATCAAATCATCTCAAAATTCTTCTCTAGCTGTCACTTTCCCCTTCTTCTCTGGAGCCAAGCCTAGCCTTTGGCTTCCACCATCTCTTGAGTAGATCACTTCATGTGAACCTTGAAATGACAGCCTTTTACATGTCACGATAAAGTCCTATTCTTCTGCTGTGGCTAGAAATGCAAAGCAGCTCTTTTCTAAAGTGAGCTGCAGAGTGCCACACAAAAGTATACTCATCACATTTTGAATGACAATAAGAAATTTCCATTCTGTCTCTATCAAGTTCAAGATTCCTATGTTTAAGAACACAATGACAAGTATAAAGAAGAGGGAAAATATTGGCAAAATGTGAAAGAACTGTTTGATAAATAATAAAGGCTAAACAATATTAAATTGTTTGAATTCAATTTTATTTTTTTCAGAAAGTAAGCATATGTTAGAAACTTACATACCATGATTCATGTTTATTCTGCACAATATACTTTGTTCCATCTTACATTCTTTAGCCCTAGAAGACTTTAAAAAGTACCTATTTATCTACTTCATATTTTCTTACCTTAGAACTGATATTGAAAACATCTCAGAATACAAAGGCATCAACTTACATTTAATTCTATTATAATCTTTTTTCATCCATAAAAAGGGAGCGCAGATGTCACTGATTTTGAGTATGGAACACAGTTCCTCACATGGGCTCTTTTATAATGGTATCTGTCCTTGAGCAGGTAAGAAAGAAACCCCACTCCAGGGTAAAGTATTCTTTAATTAACTTGTAAGCCCTTTGCAAGGCCATCTTCAAACACTTGTACTTCTCTGCTAGACAGAGAAAAGATAATTAATAAAAAAAGTCTCTCAAAGAAAGAAATGAGTCAGGAGCAACTCTGTGAACATTTCTGGCAGTGACAACATCCTGCATGACAGGACGGGCTGGCTTCTGTTTGCTGTCAGTCTCAGTGTCTGCACCCAAAACACCACCGTGATGGCTCTGCTCCTCCCAGCCAGGCCAGAAAGCAGGAATCCATGGCCCCACTGAGGAAAAGGGAGTGTGAATGACCCAGGGTGTGCATGGATAGCTGAGTAAAGCAAGTTTTTATACCTACCTCTCCTTTTTCTTTTGTGTTTCATAATTTACAACTGAGGCTGATAAAGGCAGTGATTGCTATATTGGATTTCAATTGCTCCTCCTATTTCATTAGAAAAGGAAAAATGTGTTCTCACTTGATGACTATCTAACATTAATTTAACCCCTCTAATGAGAAAACCCTGTTTGTTTATTAGTGAATCATTGCTTATGTCTTGGTTACATTTTACTCATTGCTGAGACAAAATACCTGATGCCTAAAATTAAGGAAGGAAAGGTTTATTTCTTACAGTTCTTGGGAGTTTCAGTTCATATTCAGCTGGCTGCAAGGCAGGGTGGTGTGGAATTTTCTTTTCACTGTGTTGGAGAATTCTTCTGACATGCAATAACTTTTTAATAAGATGACATTGCAGTTATTGATTCTGGGGATTTCTTGTGCAGATTGATTTTTATTCATGAATTCTCTGCCAACCTCTATGTCTTCAAGATTTCTACCTACTTTGTCTTCCAGCAGATTTAGTGTTTCTGTTTTAATATTTAGATCTTTGATCTATTTTGACTTTAGTTTAGTGCATGGTGATAGGTGTGGGTCTAGTTTTTGTTTTTGGCATATGGAAAGCCAGTTTTTCCAGTACCACTTATTAAAGAGGCTATCTTTTTTCCAATGAACATGTTTGGCCCCTTTGTCAAATATAAGGTTGCTGAGTGTGTTTGCAGTAGTGTTTGTATTTTCTAATGTATTCTATTGATCTTCAGTTCTGTTTTTATTACAGAACCATGCTGATTTTATCACGGTAGCTTTGCAATATAATTTCAAGTCAGGGACTGTGATGCCTCCTGCCTTCCCTTTGTTGCCCAGAATTGCCTTTGCTATTCTATGTCTCTTCAGTTTCCAGATGAATTTTAGGAATGATTTATCTAGATCTGTGAGGTATGCTAATGGTATTTTGATTGGAATTTCATTAAATCTATGTAATAATTTTGGGAGAATGGCCATGTTCACAATGTTTGTTCCTCCTATTCATGAACAAGGAATTGCTTGTCTTTCTATTTTCTGAGATCCTCTTCAATTTCTTTTTTCAGAATATTGTGATTTTCACTGGATAGATCTTTTGCATCCTTTATTATATTGACTTCTAATATTTCATTTTTGTGGAAGCTATTATGAAGGGTATGGCTTCTCTTATTTCTCTCAGTGAGTTTGTTGTTTGTGTAGGGAAATGCTATTGATTATTGAGTGTTGACTTTGTATCCAGCTACATTACTGAATTTGGTAATTACACCTAGAAGTCTTTAATGGAGTTTCGTGGGTCTTCTACATAGAATATCATATCATCTGCAAATAATGATATTTTAACTTCTTCTTTTCTTATCCTTATTGCTTTTATTTCTCTCTCTTGTCTAGTTGCTCTGGCTAACATTTCCAGCACTATATTGAATAGAGTGGTGATAATGAACATCTTTACCTTGTTTCTGATTTCAGAGTAAAAACTTTCAGTTTTTGACAATTTGATATGATGCTGTCTGTTGGTTTGATATAGATGACTTTTATCAGATTGAGATAAAGACCATTTATTCTGATTTTCCATAGAGTTCTTATCATGAATGAGTGTTGGACTTTATCAAAAGTTTTTTCTGCACCTATTAAAATGATTATGTAATTCTTATCTTTGGCTCTATTGATGTGGCATATTCCATTTATTGATTTGTGTATGTTGAACCATCCCTGCCTGCATTCCTGGGATGAATCCCTCTTGGTCGTGGTATATAATTTTCTTGATGACTTGCTGCATTCTGTTTGCCAGTCTTTTATTGAAGATTTTTGCATCTATGTTCATTAGGGAGATTGGACTGTTATTTTCTTTTTCAGCTGGATGCTTCTCTGGTTTTAGTATTAAGGTAATACTTGCTTCCAGGAACGAGTTAGGGAGAATTGCTTCTCTTTCAATTTCATTGAAGAGTTTGAGGAGTGTTGACATTAAGTCTTCCTTGAATTTCTTGTAGAATTCAGCTGTGAATCCATCAGGACCTGGGTTTTTCTTTGTTGGTAACATTTTAATTACATTTTCAATTTCATTAATTGAAATTGGGTTATTCAGTAGTTTGCATTTTCTTGATCCAGCTTTGGTAATTCATATGTTTCTAGGAATCTGTCCATTTCTTCTGTGTTATCAAACCTATGAGAGTAAAAGTTTTTGAAGTAGGTACTGATGATCATCTGTATTTCCACAGGATCTGTAGTGATTTCACCCTTTTCATTCCTTATTGCATGAATTTGAGTTTTTTATTTCCTTTTTTAAATAAAGTTGGCTAGGAGCTAATCAATTTTATTTATTCTTTCAAAGAACCAACTGTTTGATTTGTCAGTTCTTTGTATGGTTTTCTTAGTCTCTATTGCATTAATTTCTGCTCTGATCTTTGTAATTTCCTCCCTTCTTTTGGCTTTGGGCTTGACTTACTCTTGATTTTCTAGACATTTGAGGTGTAGCATCAGGTTGTTTATTTGTGTTTGTTCTGTTTTCCTGATGTGGAAATTCACTGCAATAGTTTTCCCTCTGAGGACTGCTTTCATTGCATCCCACAGGTTCTGGTAAACTCTAGTTGTATTGTATTTTTATTTGCTTATAGATATTGCTCAATTTCTTCTTTAATTTCCTCTGTGACCCATTGATTGTATTATTTAATTTCCATGTGTTTATGGAGTTCTTGCAGTTTCTTTTGTCATTAATTTCTAGTTTCATGGCACTATGATTAGACAAAACACATGGAATAATTTTGATTCTTTTGCATTTAGTTAAGCATGTTCTGTGGGTTAGTATGTGGTCTATTTTAGACAATGTCCCATGTGCAGATGAGAAGAATGTATATTCTGATGTTGTGTGGAACACACTGTACATGTCTACTAAGTCCAATTGTTCATAATCTTGTTTCAGTTCTGTTATTTCTTTGTTGATTTTCTGTCTAGTTGATCTGCCTCTGTGTCAATAGGGTGCCAAGGTCTCCCATTATAATTGTGTTATTGATTATTTGATTATTCATTTCTATTAATATTTGTTTTATATAGCTGGGTGCTCCCATATTTTGTGCATATATATTTAAGATTGCTACCTCTTCCTCTTGAAGTTTCCCGCTAACTAGTGTGTAGTGACTTTCCCTATGTCTTCGAATCATTCTTGGTTTGAAGTTCACATTGTCTGCAAACAGAACAGCTATCCCTGCTTTTTTGGGGGGTTCTTGTTTCATGAAGTATTGCTTTCCATCCTTTGACTTTTAGTCTATAAATTTTCTTTTGGGTTAGATGAGTTTCTTGTATACAACATATGGTTGGATGTTGTGTCTTGTTCCATTTTGCCAATCTGTTTCTTTTAATTGGTGAATTGAGGCCATTTACATTAATGGTTATAACTGATATATATTGGCTCATTTTGGTCATGCTATCTTTCTGTTGTTGTTTCTTTACCTCTCTCCTCTGTTTAATTGTTTATCTTGCCTATTGGTTTTTTTCTGATGGTGTTCTTGAAGACATAGTTATTTTTATGTCTATCAAGAATATATTTCAGTATTCTTTGCAGGGTTGGTTTGGTGGTCATTAAGTTCTTCAGCTGTTCATTGTCATGGAAGTATCTTATTTCTCCATCAATTCTGAAGGACAGTTTTGCAGGGTACATAAATCTGGGTTGGAAGGCATTTTCCTTTAGGATTTGAAATACCTCACTCCATGATCTTCTTGATTTCATTGTTTGTGTTGAGAAGTCTGCTGTGATTCTGATGGGCTTTCCTTTACAGGGGATCTGTCTCTTTTCTCTAACAGCTTTTAATATTCTGTTTTTATGTTGAATTTCTAAGATGTTGATTACTATATGTCTGAGCGTAGACTTATTTTGATTATGGCTAATTGGAGTTCTATATGCTTCACTTATCTGTATGTCAGTTTCCTTTCCCATGTTTGAGAAATTTTCATCTATTACTTGTGTAAATTGTCTTTTGATAGTATTTGTGCTGTCACCTTCCTTTTCATTTACCCCTATCAATCTTATATTGTTTTTCTTTGCATCATCTTGCAACTGTTGAATTGTTACTTCCTGATTCCTTGTTATTTTTAAAAGATCTTTCCTGTTTACTAGCGGCAATCTTGTCTTTGAGGTCTGAAAATCTATCTTCACATTCATTGAGGTGGTTTTTCCAACCTTCAATGGAATTTTTGATTTCCTTGGTATCTCTTTGAATCTGTTTCATGCCTTCTGTTTCTTTCTTATATTGTTCATTCAAGGTTTCTTTCTTTTAGCAGTGCTCCTCAATTTTTTTTAACTAAGTCTCCTTTAGATATGTTCAACATTTCTTTTCTTACATTTATCATTTCTCCTTTTACCTGGCAGATTATTTCTGATCTGATTTCCTTTTCAGCTCCATGGAGTTGTTTCTTTACTTCAGTTGGTATCATTTCAGAAGTTTCAGGTGCATGGCTTACATTTTTTTCTATGTGCATGTCTCCTAGGTTTGTTTGGGATGGGCTGGAGGTTTGAGCTTGCATTTTGGTCTTTTGTTTTGTCATTTTCCTGTATTCCCCTGGAGAGAATATGCATGTCTCCTAGGCTTGTTTGGGATGGGCTGGAGGTTTGAGCTTGCATTTTGGTCTTTTGTTTTGTCATTTTCCTGTATTCCCCTGGAGAGATTGAATGCAAGGTCTCAGTTGCTTCCTGGGTTGAGGATATCTGTCCCTACTGCAGGGAGTTTCCCCAGTTGAGTAAGCGTCATTAGTCAGGTCTTACCAGATCACTAGTGGCAGTCAAAGGCTCCTCAAATGTGGGGAGTATGCTGGGTGGGCCATCAGCACACCCCCACGTGGTATTCTGATGCTCCTCAGCTACTTGAGGTTGCTGAGTGGAACTCTACCAGATTCTGAATAGCATACCAAGACTGAAGAGCTAGATATAGTACACTGTGCAGGCCTTCAGCTCATGCCACATGGTGCACCAAAGCTCTCCAGCTGCTTGGGTTCGCTGGGCAGGGTCCAACCAGGTTCCAAGTGAGGTGCCGATATTGCACAGTTGAATGGGGTTCATTGTGTAAGCCCTCAGCTCGCACCACTCTGTACAGGAGGTTCCCATGACACTTGGGGTCACTGGGTTGGGCCCAACCAGGCCACAACAGACATACCAGAAGGTCCCTGGCTAACTGGGGACAGTGGGCAGAGCCCTACCTGGTTGCAAGCGATGTGCTGAGGTTGCACGACTGAGTGGAGTTCACTGTGCAGGGCTTCAGCTTGAGCTGCTGAGCACAGGCAGTTCCCCTGCCACTCAGGGTCCCTGGGCGGAGCCACACAGTTTAGTTTTTAATTTTTTTTTAAATTTTATTAGCACATGTTTTCAGTACATAATGATTGCATTAATGGAGGAACATTAGTGTGTACATAATACATCTTAACTCTTTTTAGTTCTTCTTCTTTTGTGCTCCTCCCCCATCTCTTGGTCTCCTTCCCTTTTACACAAGATTGATCTTCTTATGACTCTGGAGTTGGAGTCATGATAGATGATATCTTGTAAAAAAGTGTGATGATGAGATCCATAGGTTAAGAAAACTTAGAATATTCAGTTTTGCAAGATTGTCAGTGGCAGAGGTCTCTTACTGGGTGAGTTCATCACATCAATTCTCAGGTCAAACAAAGTCATTTGTTTATGGAAGAGCTAGATCTTTCCTTCCCACTCATCTCCTTTTTGCATTAGTAGTCTTTTTTTTTTAGTTTTTCTTTCTTTTTTTTTTAATTTGGTTTTGCTTTGTTTTGCTCTTCTTTACCTGTCTTAGCAGCTGTCAGGAATATTATGTCATTGGAAAAGCATTCCTAACCATCCATTGCCATTTAGGAAAAAAAATGAAAAGAGTGCAGCTCACTGCCAGGGTTGACTTAATTTTACGTGATCTTTGAGAAAAAAAGTAAATCTGAGTGTTTTTCAATGTCAAAATAAAATATAGATATGTGTCTTGTAGTTATTTCTAAATATAATTTGTCTCTAATGCTAACACAAATAGAAAGTTTACAGTGATCAGTATTTAAATTTCGTTGTGTGTGTGTGGTAAATTTCAAACCAGAACATTACATTCTGCATAAAAGCATCACATGTCTCTCTAGACCTTCCTGCCATCCTTGTCATTGCATGAATATCAAACTGCAGCAACCAGCTGAACCGTTCTTCCTGGTAATAGTTCTGTGTTCTTGGGGCAATGTCTTCCAGTCAGGCAAAGAGATGTGGCATCTATATAGATGACCTGAAGACATTACTGCCTGGGTGTGGGCTGCTTTTCCAGCATTCTTTCAATCAATGTCAAACCCTAAGTTTATGTGACCAGCAGAGTGATCATGATAGTCCTTATTATACTGGATGTAGGAGGTCAACACCATAATGTTTATAAGTTGGTGAAAGATCTTCATATACCAAACCATGTGCCTTTTGTGCTTAGTGGGGTAAGATGTGAGCATCTGATCACACTATTACTTTTTCTGATTTTTTTTACAATCCACAATGCTACATGACTTCTTGATTTTTTTCCACTTCTGTTATCTGACTTCATTATATAATAATAACAAAAATGTCTCTGCCTCTTTGTCACATCATTTCAATGCCATAAATTCACCAGAGTATCTGGCTATTGCTGTCCTTTTTAATTTTAAGATTATATGAAATCTGTTTCCTGTTCAAATGAGCTGGTCAACTGCATCTGCCCTACTTTGCAAAATTCTCTGAGAAGCATTGGAAATGTAGAAAAGTTGTCAAGAAGATCACTGACCAAATAAGAATAATGAGTGGTAATTTCTGACCAACAGCTGAATCTTTTAAATTAGTATCAGGTACTACGAGAACACATGCATCCCACACAGAACCAGACTGATGTTCACAAAGTACATATAATTTCAGAACAAATTGAGTTCCTCCCTCTGAGATGAACTCATAGCTAACTGCCCCTTGAAGAGCATTGTTGATTCATTGGCAGCATGTGTTTCTGTTTGGAATACATTCAATGGAAGGCTTATTTACAAGAAAGTTGAACACAGGTTTAAACTTCTGCAATAAATCTGAGCCTTTGATTGACTAGCAGATATGGAAGAATTGTTGACAAAATGCAAGCTCTGGAACAAAAGTAAACGTCTTTCACCATTCACACTTTGTTGAGATAAGGTATGCCTAAAAGAGGAATTGTTAACCAAAACATTAGCTCATGTTTCTGCTCAATGCCACCCAGTAACACTGCAAAAAAAGACTTTCAGTGCCTCAGCTTCAGTGTCTTTTCTCTAACAATATTTCTTTTGGACCAGGTGCTTTGAAACTGACAAGTCAGCTTGGACATTCATTTTGCTGCTAATTTTTGAAACTAACTCTTCAGTAAAGAATGGCTCAAAATAACTGTAGTGGGTCAGTGATATCACAAGTATCAACTTTTCAGGTACGTGTGTGAGTACCATCATAACACCAATTAATCATTTCAGAACGAGGATGATGAGACTGTAGACCAAACGCAGTGATTAGTGATGAGAGAATAGAGGTAAGTTATTGGCAAACCAAAAGCAAGATGACTAATAAAATACGTATTTTTAAATGATGAAAAAATTATATGTTGAATGTGAAATAATTCAGTAAATATTCTACTTTCAGAATAATCTAAATCAATAGCTTTTTCATAAGAAGTAAAAGTATCTCAACAGAGAAAATTTCTTATTTGACAGACACATTGTGAATGAAAATAAACTTAGCAATGTATATACTATTATACATAATAATGTGAAAATGGAAGTGGTATGAAACAATTGCCCATATGCACGTGTCTTTATTTAAATGATGAAATATTTTAAACATGCTTTCTTGAAATTAAATGGATCTTAGTGAATGACACATAGTTAGAGGATTCAACCTGACTGAAGAGAGGAAGAGTCATGTTGGAGTTACTCAGAGAAAATGATCTAAATGCATAGGTGATTGAAAGGGAGCAGGAGGGGACAAACATGCTACTGCCAAAGTCAATCTGAAATAAGAAGCTTGTAGATCAAACAAAAAAAGGCATAGGACCATATGAAATGGAAAGGCGCTGCTTGTGGGAAATCCACCTGTGCACAGAGAAGAAATCCCCATTCTCAGAATTTGCAAAAAAGCTGATGGAGTGCAATAGTGGTGTAAACTCAGGCCACACAGGATACGTCTGGGTTATGAGGCCCCTCACCTCATCCACCTTCCTCTACACTGAGGCCACTGCAGCCTGGCAGCAAATGTTGCCAGGACACACCGTGGCAGGTGACCAGAAAGCTGCTCCGTCCTGGATGGGCTGCCAAGTTTTTTCTTTCTTCTTCTTTTCTTCTTTTTTTGGTCATGTGCCATAGTGGCTAACTTGAACCTCTAGTGACAACAAAATTAGGGATAGAAGTGGCAGCAGTGAAGATATGACTGAAATAGCACCAACCATTCTGTCCTGCTCCTGGCATCATGACAGATAGGGACACGAAATTTAAACAGTCTTAAACTGTGGTGGGAAAACGGTCAGGAAGTCAGCACTCCACAAACACTACTCCCAGCTACATGGCAAGACGGAGGTGAACCGGCAGTGTGGAACAGAGGAGGGTGCGCAAGTGATAGGAGGGGCCAACACAGGACAGGGAACAGGCTCGGGCTTCCTCCGTCTGAGGCCACCACAGAAACCGGGAGAGCCGTGCCGAGACAAATAGGATAGATAAACAGACGGGGGAGACCACTGAGGGATACATAGGAAGTTGCTGGCTGAAGATTCCGGTCCAGTCCCCACATCCAGAGGCCAAGATCAGCCCTATACCCAGCACTAACCCTAAGACAGACTTGGCAGTGTTACTAAGTGCAGATTTGGACTCCAACTTAGAAAATATCACAGAAATGAGGGAACCAGAGGAATTTCATTGTTGTTGCTTGCTTGTTTGTTTATTTTCTTTTTGGTGTTCTGTCTTTTGTGGCGGATCTTCTTGTAGTTGTTTGGGTTTTTAAATTTATTGCTTGCATTCTTTTGTTCATGTATTTTTTACTCTTTCCTCAAATATCTTTCTGGATTATTTTTTATACTTTCATGTGAGTAAACATTATCTCTAGTCTTTCTGGTTCACTTCAGTCTTTTTAAAAAATTTCTTCTTCATTCTTTCTCACTTGTCCTCTTCTCAAATTTCACAAGGCATGCATGATCGACCTTCATCCTTAAGCCTTGTATGTACTGTATTGCTCTTCATTTATCTCTCTATTTTTTCCCTATCCCTCTTAAATTCACCCCCTGGCCCCCATAAATCCACTCCACTAAGTGGAAACTCACAGCATGTAAATTTCTTGATTATGCAGTAAGTTGTCATATAACCATAGATCATATTTCTAAGGTTAAAGATACCAAATTATTCATTACCATAGTTTATCAGTCTCTAGGCTGTGCTTGATACTATTGTTCCTGCTAATGTACTGCTTTAGCCAGGTGTCATAACTGTTGTAATAACTTGTTCTCCTTTGTATGGCTACTCTGATGGTCTGTGGTCATAGTCATCACTAGAGTCTGGTACCAAAGGACTGAATGCTGTACAAAACAGACAGCAATGTTTCATTCCTAATAAGTTGGAAAGGTAGGACCTTGGGACAGACAGAAAGGTCATGAGCCAGCTACACCTAGAAGACATCTTTAAGGACTAGACATTTTCTAGTGAAGCCTTGATACTAGTGCCAAAGTTACCTACTATACAAAATTTACAAGCATCAATACAGTGAACAAATTAAAATTTAAAAATATAAAATGACAAAATGTAAAAGCAAAATATAACCTGAAACCTCCAGTCCACCCAGAATAACTCTAGGGGACAACGAGATAGAGAAAATCAGAAGCCACACGCCTGAATTTTCTGGAAAAGTAGCAACTAAAAAAAAGAAAAGGAACAATAGAGAAAATAAAATTAAAAATAATTTCTCAAGTAAAATAAAAAGTTATGATGAAAACGAAGGATTTTCTCAATGAATCTGGAGTACACAAAGATTTAAAATAAAAAAGAGGTGCTTAAGAAAACTAAAAAGAAGGAAAAATGGAAGAAACAGTTTTTGTAAATGAGGGAAAGAGAGGTTGAAGGAAGGGTAAGAGAATGGGAATAAAAGAGTTGAGATATATCAAGTACAGGGACAAATTCCTTATGCTAAATGTGACACTATGTACACCTAAAATGTACCAATAACTTACTTAATTAAAAAAATTTTAGAAAGTGAAAATTAC
>RJWM01011941.1:0-58631 GCA_004363535.1 Dasyprocta punctata
TCAAACTCACAACACTCCTCCTACCTCAGCCTCCCGAGTGCTGGGATTAAAGGTGTGCACCACCACGCCTGGTTTACATTTGTTGATTTTGAGCCAACATTGCATCACTGGGATGAATCTATTTGTTCATGGTGTATAATATTCTTGATGATTTGATGCATACTTGGTAAGGGAAAATTACAAGAAAAGAAGATAATGATCATAAATATATATGCACCAAATACAAGGGCATCCAGTTATTTAAACAAATATGAACAGACATGAAAAGTGAAATAAGCAATAGCACAATTATAATAGGGAAACTTAAAACCCCATTGCCACTAATAAATAGGTCAATTTGTCAAAAACTCAACAAAGAAATATCAAAACTGAACCAAACCTGTGAACAAATGGACTTGGTAGATATCTACAGAGTGTTCCACCCCACAACATCAGAATAAACATTCTTCTCAGTAGCACATGGGATGTTCTCTAAAATAGATCTCATACTACCCCTTGGAACTTGCTTAAGTAAATGCAAAAGAATAGAAACCATTCCATGCATGTTATCAGATCATAGTGCAATGAAATTGGAACTCAATGGCATAAGTAACCACAGAAACTCCAGAAACACATGAAGATTAAATAACACCCTCAATGGGTAGCAGATGAAATTAAAGAATTTAAGCAGTATCTACAATAAATGATAATACTGACACAACACATCAGAACTTATGGAGGCAATGAAAGCAGACCAAGTGAAAAATTTATAGTGGTAGGGGCCAGGGATTTAGCTCAGTGGAGTAAGTGCCTCCCTGGCAAGTACAAGGTCATGAGTTCAATCCCCAATACAAAAAAAATTAATAATAATAAAAAAATAAAAAAATAACAATGAACTGTCATACCAGGGAAACAGAATGAGCTCAAATAAACAACCTAATGTTGAACCTCAAACTTCTATAAAATGAAGAAGGAAACTATAATGATCAGGGCAGAAATTAATACAAGAAACAATACGAAAGATAAAGCAAAAAGTTTAAATAATATTGACAAACCCTTAGCCAACCTTATTTAAAAAAAGGAAATAAAAGACTCAAATTCATGCATTTCCGAATGAAATGGGTAAAATCACAACAGATTCTGTGGAAATTCAGATCACCAATACTCACTTGGAGAAACCTTACCTTAATAAGATAGAAAACACAGAATATGTAAAAGTTTATGTTTATAAATTACTATAATATATACTGAAAGTACTATGTATTAACAGTCTGAACTATGATTGTATTGCACTTGAATTTCTTTTTGCTGTCAAGCTGGTTCAGTTGTTTTTATCATTCCTCCTAAGTTCTGTTCTCAAAGTAGTTAGGCTGAATTTTTAATGTTTACATTAGGTCATATCTCAATCCTACTAAGACCTGGCATGAATAGTTTTCCATTTCACACAGAATTTTAAAAAAAAGTTCTTATGTCAGTCCATGAGGCTTCATAGGACAAGCAAATAGAACCATTTTGGTGTGCAGAGAAAAACTTGTTTAGTTGAAGGATAGTTTCCATGCAGGAAACAGATGAGTAAAGTGATTTGAAAAATTGATTAAGGTTTCCTGAGTCAAGGCTTGGATAGCACAGTTCATAACACATGCTCTGGTTTAAACAAATTGGGCTTCAATACACTTTTTAGCCATATACTTTTGGCAAATCATTATACTGTATTCCTAATATTCAATGTTAAAAAAGTTTATACATTTACAGTGAGCAGAATATTGCTAGGTAAGTGATGTCTTTACAATTGATATTATGTTTTAAGTCATCAAATATTTGAAGGTCATGATTCTTCCTTTTGATTTTATTTTTAATAGCACACATTTGCAATATGTAATGATTAATTCCTTGTGGGGATTTGGTACATGTACATAACACATCTTAATTATGTTTTCATCCCCTCCCTATTCCCCCCATCCCCCTTTCTCAGTTCCTCCTCTCATTTACAAGAGAGTTATTTCCCTACTTCCAATGATCTACTTTTTATTTTGCTATATTTATATTTTGGTTTTCTCACGTACAAGAAACCATGTAATATTTAAATTTGTGTATCTGATTTATTTTACTTAACATTATGGTCTCAAAGTGCATCCATTTTCTTAAAAATGTCTCAAGTTTATCCTGTTTTATGCCACAGTAGTACTCCATTGTTTATAAATATCACATTTTCTTGATATATTTATCAGGTGATTATCATATAGAATTATTCCAAAATTTAACTATTATGGTACTGTAAACGTGCAAAGCATGCATCATTGTAATATGATGCCTTAAACTCTTTTAGGAAGATACTTAGAAGGGAAATAGCTTGATCCAATGGAATTTCTATTTTTAGTTTTTTGAGGAATCCACATACTGATTTTCATTGTGGTTGCACTAGTTTACATTCCCACCAACAGGACAGAAAGGTTTCTTCTTCCCCCATGTCACTGCTAGCATTTGTTATTATTTTATTTCTTGATGATGGTCATTCTTGCTGGAGTAAAGTGGAATCAGTGCTGCTTTAATTTGCATTTTTCTAATGGGCAAAGATGTTGAACATCTTTTATATATATTTAGTATCTTTTTGTACTTCATCTTCTTAGAAATTTCTATCCATTTCTGTTGCCCACGTGTTGATTGCATCTTTTATTTTAAGTGGTCTAATTTTGCTTTGAATTCTTTATATAACTAGTTTTCTATTTGAGGAATAGCTGGCAAATTTTTTCGCATCATGATTTCTTTTGAAAGTCAGCTAAAATAACCAAAGAACTGGATTATAAATATTTGTTTGTCAGTGTTTCGTAGGGTGGATAGAAACAAGAAGAATGAAATAGAGAAGCCAGTTTGAGAGGGTTTGTTGTGATCAAGTGCTAACTAGCATGCATAAGTGAGAACAATGTTAGTAGGCTTGATACCAAGAAGGTGATAATAACATAAGGTTTGCTTAAATTTAGAGTCCGAGATGTTAGAGGGTTTATACCTGGCCATGGAAAGAGTTTGTTTTTAAAGGAAATAGAGTAATCACAGACACGATCTCTCTGGGATGATGATGAGTTCATTTGGGAGCAAGCATACATCTTAATATTAATCAATATATTTGTTTTAAAATATTCCATTTCTTTCTTTAAAATACATTTAATTCTTAACATTTTTGTCATTCTTACTAATTCCATCTGATTTCAAGATCCCCTTATTTCGCAAGCAATTTATTTTAGTAGCTTTCTAAACGTTCTATCTTACTGTTTTGAGCCCCTTCCACCAATTCTTGTCCCATGGTAACTGGAATGAGATACTTTTAAAACGTTGACCAGATCCTGCCTTTCCATTATTTAGTTCTTTTTCTGTTGTTGATTTTTTTTTTCACTTGGAACAAAATATAAACTCTTCACTGTGCCTTTTATCTATGTAATCTAGCACAATATATCTTAAAAAACAGACAAATTAATTTAATTTTATATTTATTGTCAGTAGTGTTATTTTAAAATCACACATAGGAAACTAGTTTCTCGGTACACAGTGCTAAAATTTTTAACACAAATACAGGTTTATGTAGCCATCACCAAAGCAAGATACAGAATAGTTCCATCAGATTCTTTGTATTTAAACCCATCTTCATCCTGAACCCTTGGAACCTATGTGGATCTGTTCTCCATTTCTGTAATTTTGCTTATCTATAATTTATATAATGAGACTCTTAACTATTTTTGTTAAATAAACTGGTTTCTTTCACTTAGCTTAAAGCCTTTGAGATTTGTACATGTTGTGGCATTTTGCTAGTTCTATTGCTGAAGAGTTTTCTATCGTATAAGAGCACTTGAGTTGATTCAGTCTCTGAAGGACTTGTATACTGTTTCTAGTTTTTATATTTATAAATAGAGATTCAATAAATATCTGTGCACAAGTTTCTGCGTGAATATAAAGTGTATTCTTTTAAGGTGAATAATTAGAAATGTGATTTCTGGGTTACAGGGTAAAAGTGTGTTTAACTATATAAGAAAAATAAATGTAAGGTTTTTTTTTTTTCCTGGAGTATGGTACTTGTTTGCATTCCCATTAACGACTGGGAGTTCTAAGACTCTGCATACTCTCCTGCAATGTATACTCTGTTCTCCTTCTTTAATGGAAAATGATACCTGTCCAGAAGCCTGCACCATTATTGCCATCACTAGTTGGGTGCTCTGCAGGGACAGAAAGGAAACAAACAAACAGATGTCCAGAATATTTCTTTCACCTTTTCTAACTCTCAGAGTTTCTTTATTCTGTCTTTGGACACAGAATATTGAGTTTTTCTTGGAACTCCTGCTTTTTTATATGTATTTATAGCTTTTGTGCTGCCTTTGAGTTCAGGCTCTGAGGTACTGGAGAAAGAAAAATATCCTTTCTGGGCTAAGGGTAGAGTTTTGGTTTTCTTTCCTAACTCATCAGGTACCATTTACTTGTCAGAATCTTCTCATAGATACTTTCTAGGTTGTTTCCTGGTTGTAAGTGAATTTAAGGTTGGTGAAAGGGTGAAGAATATAGTACTCACTGTATTTTGACAGAAATTGTAATCTGTATTTTTAAAAAGGATTCAAGGAGGAAATGTGGTGATAAAGAGAGGATTAACAGGGAAAAAAGTGGAAAAGGGAACTGAAAATGTTGAGACAATAGTGAAAAAGCATTAAACAACTGTAGAAAAAAACATTATTAGGAAATACTACTGTTTTTATAAGTAGGTTAAATTTGACACTTTCAAGTAAACTAAGGTTGAAAAATATATAAAATCTACAAGAACACTGAAGACTTCACAACCTCTATATGCTGGCTGTAGCACGTGCACTAGTTTGAACCAGTTATTGGTGGTGCATTAGAAATGAAAGCAGACATTTTGTGTGGGTAAGGGATGGGGCAAACACTTAAGAAACTGTATCTCTACAGAAACCATCTATCTATCTATCTATCTATCTATCTATCTATCTATCTATCATCTATCTATCTATCTATCTATCTCTATAATACATCGATCTATTTATCTAGTATGGTGAAATCTAGAAATATCCTAGATTGTCAACTAAAATAGTCAATGAAATTTTGGAGACAATAAATTATTGAAGGTCGATTCAAAAGTTAAAAATAGGAAATTTTCACTACTAACTAAATCATTTACAATGCTGGAGAATTTTGATTTAGTTGCATTTGAAGAAGGTACAGTAAAAGATAACAAATTGCTTTAATTCAAAACAGTAAATACCTAAAAATTACTTAGTTCATTAAGTACCAATAGAATTGATACATATGTTTAAAGAGAAATAGCATACAATAAGCTTTCTATAGCCTCATCAGTCTTGGTTATTATTTCTTAATCTTTGGCACAAAAGAATATTCACAATTATGTGGCTGGATTAGACCAAATACATTAAAGGTAATTTTTCTTTATAATATTACAAAAGTAGAATGTAATCTATCAGTTATTAATTATCAGCAAAATGAATTCTGTTTCTACTCTTAGTACTTTATTATTGAGCTTGGAATTTTCTCCTTTTAGTCTTTCTTCTAGACTTCTAAAGATGTGCTTTTTGCTATCCATTTTATTTAACTTTTATTTATTTCTTCAAAATGGTTTAATTCCATGTGACTTTAAACCATCTTTTTCTTTCCAGATGTTATATTCTAAAATATGTTTCTTGATTTTTAATCCTATAATTCATATTAGAATCAAGCTTATAGTATTTTCACTTTCTTGTCCATTTATTTTTCCTGATGAACTATTTCCTATTTTATTAGAGAGAAATAAATTTTATGACCCTATTAGTTATCATAAACTTCCTCAGGAAAATTAGCATAATGACAGTTTGGAATTTGAGATTTGTCAAATGTTCTATCTAAAATAATCTAGCAGTTGAAATAGAATACTTCACTCTCATTGTATTACGTTTATATCCATTATTCATTGGCTCTAATCATGTTTTCTTAAACATACATTATATTCATATATTAATGAAGAATGAATTATCATGTGTTATAGAAGTTAGAATGGCATTATAAATAGAACAGAAAGTAACTGACCTGGGCATCCAGATACTTGATAGTCATCGGAATCAATGGTCATTTACTAGAATTAATTACTTTTGACTGGTCTGTGGTGCTATATTAGTAGTTACCTTGGTTTTCCACATGTTGTAGAAATCATCAACAATTATAATTTCAATAAGCTTCAGTTTCAGTGTTGTTTTTGAGGTAGACTGGAGAGCAATAATTCCTAATGCAATCTGTGATGCGTCACCAAACAATTAGAGATGTATTTCAGTGCTACTCTATTACTTATTATTGAATAAAAAATAACGCCAACATTGACTGTGCACACACACACACACACACACACACACAGTGTCAGCTTCTCTTTTCTAGGTTAGCAACTTGATTTATCAGCTTAAATATTTGGAGTTGAAGTATTACTTAATATAACTAATTACAAGTAAACACTTTAGACTGATTTGCCCAACAATAACAAAGATATATATATATATATATATATATATATATATATATATATATATATAATATGTTATGTTAGGAATGTTTACTAAGGCATAGACTTCCTTCATTTTAATTCCAACTGTTTTGAATTGTTTTACAATGTAACTTTGGGTAAGTAAATTACTTAATGCCCTTTGGTCTCACTTTTTACATGTTTAAAATTAGTTTGCATTTGATTATTTTCAAGATTCTTTACATCTCCAACATTCTGTGATTCTGTAAATATTAAAAATATTTAAGATAATTTTATTAACTCTTTTGTCAGAGAAAAGTATATGCTTTAACTTTCATTTCATACTCCAGTTTAATTTCAGTGTTCATGTTGATGAAGTTATTTTATATACAGGGAAATAAATACATCTGCTGGCCATTAGCTGGGGCACAGCCATCCTAGGGCTAAACACAATGAAGATTTTCTGCAACAGGTGGATATAAAATAGAAAATGAGTTCTGTATTCCATACCTGACTTGGAGAAGTAGTTATTGGTACAAATTTAAAAAATGGCTATAAAATTTGTAAAGAATACATTTTAGTCATTTTTTTTAGTCACAAGTATATACTTACATAGCAACTGACATTTAAATAGAAATAAATTGCTAATTTAAAATCCCCAATTGAAGATATGAATGTCTTATGGAAACCATTATAGTGTCTAGTTAATTTGAATCACATGCAGAATGAGTAGCCTAGTTCAGCTTTCTGATATAAATTATTAGCTCAGAAAACATTTTTATACATAATTATCAACTATTTTCATTTATGTAACCCATCTGGTCTTTTAGAGAACATGACCAGAAACTTACTGTAATGTGAAGCATACATGCATGTATTTTACAGTTTGACAAATTACACATACTCTGGAAAGTTAAATGTGCAATAATATTTTGAAAATACATCTCCTAGTACTTTGTATTTCCCTTTAAAATATTTTAGCTTTATTTAATCTTTTAAATAACTATATAAAATAATTTTTATGACTCAAGCTGATAAATTGATGCTACAATGCATGCTTCTGGCAGTATCCCATATTCCCAAAAAAAGTGCACAACATCCAGTGTAATTATACTCCCAAAATCAATGCCCATGATATCACTGCAATAACTTATAAGGAAGAAGGGGTTTATTCTGGCTCACACTTTTGGAAGTTTCCCCATGGTCAATTAGCACATTGCTTTTGGGCTTGTGGCAAGGCAGCTCATCATGGGAGAGGCATGTGGCAGAGAATAACCACTCACCTCATGACTGGAGAACAAAGAAAGAGAAAGTAGAAGACATAGAGCTGCACTGTATCATCTCCTCAAGGGCATACAACAAGAACCTAAAGATCTTGCACTATATCCTACCTGGTAGTTCTACTATTTCCCAGTAGTACCTTCTTGGGGAACAATTTTCCAAAATGTGGGCTTTTGTTGGATATTTAAAATTCAAGCAATAGCAAGGGTGTTTCCATTTATTTGAGACATTTTGGAGATTTGTTGAGGTGATATTCATTGTCCTGATGAAAAGGTATGTTACTGGCATTTAATGAGTCATACTAAGAATACAGATACTTTTAATACTTAAGCATCTTAATCAATTGTTCTCTCTCTCTCTCTCTCTATCTCTCTCTCTCTCTCCTCTCTCCAAGGTCTGCCCGTGTAGCTCATGGGGGCCTCGAACTCACTTTGTACCCCAGGTTGGCTTCAAATTTGTGGCCATCCTCCTGTCTCAGTCCCCCGAGTGCTGGGAATACAAGCATGTGCCGCTATGCCTGGCCTGTGTTGTCTTCTTGACTGCCTATAGGACAATAAATGTACCTGAAATATCTGCTTAGAATTCTTGAGCTAGGAAATAAGCTTCCTTTATAAATAAATGTAGAATAATTTCATGTAGTTTAAACATAAATTTCTAAGAATGCCACGTTTGTGAAAACTAGGAATAATTGTATTTAATTCCATTCTTTACCTAGAGTTATTTCTCATTTTAACAAAGCATGCCACTCTTAGCAATGATAGTCATGATATGACAACACACCTGAGTCAACCTGTACTTGGAGTAATTACATTAACAAATGATTGGAACATATGTACAGTATTCTATTAATATTGTTTAGTTATACCCGCACATTTATACTGAATTATGTTTAAATATATCACTTAAATGATGAAAATTTTGCTTTGCAAAGGACAGGTTTGTGTGGCTAAGTTGGTTATATGATCCATGAATCTTATTATAGGAGACTAAAATTGAGTTAAAAATATTTCTTGCATAATGAGCATTGAGGTAGGGTTGAAGTCCATAACTTTAGAAAATAGAAGCAGCTCATAACATCTTAATGTTGCGAGGAAATCTAGAAATCAGCCAGATATAGTACATTGAGCACACCACTAAATTTTGAAGGACTGAGTTCTAATCTAAGTTCTGGCATAAATCACATTACTTTAGTAAATTATAGTTTCCTGATATGTAAATTCAAAAAGTCTAGGACGATTTACAGTGAAAGAAACATTTTTTCTCTCTTTTCTTAAGGCAAAATTAATGACTAGAAAATTACAGGGAAATGGGACTTTTGTGATGGAGCTTGTATAAATCTAGGACTAAGGTGGATACAGATATTTGTAGAACTTCATATGTGATTCTGTTGTCTATTCTAGATGAGAAGCACTGGAGCAAGATGATCTCAAGTGTTTTTTTTTATCAGTTCCTACCACCATATAGAGAATTATATCTAAATTGAGAATTTTGTTTTGTAAACATATTGGAAATAAGTAATTCACCAAATAGTGTCTAATTTATATATTTAACATGATTGTCAGTCTAATTTATATGCCCCAAGTATTACTTATCTCAAAAAATATTTTGGATATGAAAGTCCACTTAAAAAAATTTCATGCCATGTAATGATGTTGAGGTTTGTCTCCCTAATTCATGTCAAAACTTAATCCCCATTGTGAGGTATTTAAAAGGTGGAAGTTAATATTGCTATAATATTTAGAGGTAGTGGGAACTTTGAAAGATGATTAGGATTAGGTAAACTTGTTTAGGTGGAATCTCCATGGTTAAATCAGGTTGATTTTATAAGAAGCAGAGAGACAAGTAGAGAAACCCAAACACATGTGAAATTCCTACATCTTTCCATTTAATTCTCTGAACCACTTTGGAAATCTGACTGCAAGAAGGCCATCAAAAGGTACCATGTTGTGACTTTGAACTTCCATAACCATAAAGCAAAATAAGCCTCCTTTCTTTATAAAGTAACCTGCCTCTGGTGTTTTGTTATAATAAGGAAAATGATTTGCTGCAAATGCTTTAATAAAGTCTGTATATGTAATCTAAGAAGAATTAGATTAATCAAGTTTGAATAGGTAATCAGACATCACCTATTTGACCAAGAACCCAAAAGAGTTATTCAAATTTATGGTGTCTCATTATTCAGAATTTATCTTTGACTTTACCACTTGTTCTTTAAGCTGGTCATTCTAATTACAAAAATTTCTTATTGGCTCAGTATGCAATGGTGGCATTCTCAGTAATTCCATGACACAAAGTTTCTGAAGCTGTTGACTATTCTTCACTAGCCATGTTCTAGTTTTATTTTACATTTTTTAAAAAGAGGAAACTAAGAAATACTCAGCGGTCACAAGTTTTGGAAAACAACAAGGTCACATGAAGAATACAACTTGAATCTTACAATAAGTTCATTATGTAATAATAGGAGTTCATTCCCCATTTCAGAACTCAGTGTTCTTTCAAATAATTTACAGGGTCCTTAGGGCATGAATGATTCATATTCTACCAAATGAGTCTGAGATAGTGCTTGCCGAAGATCTTCCTCAGTTTATAATCCTTTTGTTCAGTTTAGCTCATTGTCCCTGATACCTTTTTTACAAAGCAAAAGTAACTAAGTATTGGAAGGAGAAAGTATGATTTATTTCTCCCCGGACATTTGGATTCTTTATTATTATTATTATTATTATTTTGTCTTCCATCTTCCTTTTTTTCTTTTTCTTTTTTTGTTATTGGGGATAGAACTCAGAGTCTCACACTTGCTGAGCTTGTGTAGCACCGCTGAGGTACATCTCCAATCCTACTTAGTGTCTTTAGATGTACACTGCGTATACTTTTTTAATCAAACATTATTGTGATATAACAGTCCAGCCATGGTTGTGCCTGCATCATTCATCCAGGCTGCTCCTCGGCCTTCCTTCAAATCATCTCATAAATATGGTTTGAGCTGTGCTATTCAACATTGCTTAGCAGATATACCCACATCTCAGACCAGAATCAAGTCATGTCCACTTCTGCATACTTACTTTAGCATACGTTTTACCATGTTGAAACAGGTTATGTTTCAACATGGTAAAACGAAGCAAATAATAGAATAACTGAATTTTATGCCAGAGTTTGTGGCTTTGTAAGCTTAAATGATTCTTTTTTATCATATGACTTCAGTTGTTTCATGTGCAAAATATCCTCGGTTTGTGGTAGATTTCTCTGAAGTGGTCTTCCATTTCAAGAGCAGAGGGCACCATTTTAAGTATAAGCTTAGTGACAACAGGAATTTATATTTTCTGCTCATTGTTCTCATACCTAATTATCTCAACTGTTGCATGATAGAGTGGTCAAAGTTCAGAGGCTTCAGTGTGAATTCCAGTCAGATTTTCACTAAGTTCTATAACTTCCAAAAAGTCACTTAATTTATTTACCTGTAAGGGAATGATCCTGAAGGGATATCATGGCAATATTCTTTATATGTCAAGATAAGAAAAGCATCCTTGGGATATTTTTTTCTTGTTTAGTGTCTGTCTTGTTAAAGGGTATCTTCAAAGGAGATTTACTCAGAAATTGCATCTCCATTACTTTTTGCCATTGTTTAAATGAATGAAGAGAGAAATTTCAAATTCTGAGTATGAATTTTGTTCACTTATCAAGTCTTTATCTTTTTTATTTTGACTGTTTTCTCAGGGTCTCTTTATAATGCATTTGCATTGCACTTATGATGCCTGGTATGACTGATTATATTTTCAGTGGCTGAATACTTTTCTGGAAACTGTGGTTATATCTCAGAAAATTATACTAATTGAAGTTGAAGACACTGATGTGCATTCTCAAGTAAGAATCCTGCTATTAGGGGTTTCAGCTAGGTCAAGCCTTATAAATTAAATGAAGATTTTTTCCTTTTAAATCAGTAAATAAAATTCATCAGTGGCCTTACATTGCCTTTGCACTTCTGCAGCTCAGCCAACCTATGAATCTAGTAGCATTTTATCCATTTATTCCTAATGGTTTGTGGTACTTGGCAATCAATTTATAAAGGCAGAGACTGGAACATGGAGTAATTTGAGAACAATTTCTGAGATCCCTGAAAAACTAGAGAAAAATTATCTTTAAATATATCCCTCAGAAATTATAGAGGCATATGTTTATTATAATTTCTTCTGTACATAAAAATGCAAAAATTTTCCAAAGGTGTCATATCAAAAGCAATTATAAAATGATACATTATCTTTTCAATTTATTAATCCACTCATTCAATAATAGTAAACACTTACCCTGTGCAAGACACAGGCACTTCATAGTTTAGTAGAAAGTACCTGGACATTGTAAGTATTCATGTATTTGAATTCTCTTTTATTACTTACTAGGTGAATGGTAACAAATTTAGGCAGTAATATTGAAACATGGGAATTTTTGTTTGATTTGGGTTTTAGCAATAAAAGTTGGCAAAAATAAATCAAATACTGAGATTCAATGTATTTGAAAGCTAATTACATTGAGTAGGAGGTTGACATATACTTCTTATACAGTATTATCAAGAAGAATTGAGAATTATGAGATTGGCCTCCCTCTTGCTCTAGGACCTAGGGGCCACTGGGATCATCAGCCCTGCCTCATTCCTTGCTCCTGGGACCTAGGGGCTGGCAGGTTCATTGGCCTCACCCCCCTTTTGCTCCACGGACCTAGGGGGCCAATGGGATCCCTGGTCTCCCTTCTCCTTGCCTCACATCCTTGGAGACCAGCGGGATTGGCAGTCACCCTCTCCTCACCCAAAAGACCACAACAGCCCATGGACAATTTGTGATCCTTTCCACCACCTGCAGAACCTTGGTGGGCTGGTGGAAACCTCAGCAACCCCTCACTCACACAGAGGACCTCAGTGTGTTTGTGACAGTGTGGTTCATTTCCCCCTCAAATAGAGGACGTTAGTGGGTAAACGGGAGCAGCAATAAACTCCCCATCACAGCTGTAGATCCTTGTTGAGTCTGGCAAGAGTGTGGGTGAGTCCCTTTCCATACAGTGAACACTGGGTGGGTTGAGGAGCGTGCCAGTAAGGCCTCCCTCAACACAGAGGAAATCAAAAGGGCCTATGAGACACCCAGTGACATAATAGGGTCCCACCTGTGGTGCACACTATAGCCAGGTAGATCTGGTGGCCTGGATCAGCCTGAAGCTGTAGTAACCCATAGGAACTAAGAGCAGACTTACATCAAACTCCTAGGCTAGTCAGTCTAGGAAAAATATCAGACTAACCCAACAGGCCCTGCAGGAGGATCTCAGGTGCTTAGACACCCCCTTCATTGTGGGACCCAGCAACTGGACAAACATCAACCACACAGTAGGACCCTAAGACACACACAATGGACAGTTGAGACTAGTGGGATTGAAAAGACCAAAATATTAACCCAAGAGGTGAAAACAATAAAACAAAAAAGCAAAATGCAATCTCAAATGTCCAGTCCATCAGAAACAAGTACAGAAGACATCAAAGTAGAGGACATTAGTTCTCATACACCTGAAATTTCTGAAAAGATAGCAAGTGAAATAAAGAAATGAATCCATGAGGATATAGAGGAAATCAGATTAGAAATAATCTCTTACATAAATGACAACCTTAATAAAGAAGTTGCTCAGCATAGAGAAGACATAGGTAAAAAAGTACAGGAGCATGGGAAAATGATAGAAACCTTGAATTAATAGTATAGAAAAGAAGTAGAATGCATGAAATAAATTTGAAGGATATTCAGGAAACAAAAAATTCTATTTAAAGCTGGCAAAACCATTTGAATGAAGCTGAGGATAGAATTTTAGATCTTGAGAGCAGGATCACAGCTAGTGATTATGAAAGCAAAGAACTTCTAGCAATAACAAGATAGCATGAAATGACAATTCAGCAGCTTCAAGATGATGCAAAGAAGAACAATATAAGATTGATAGCCATCAATGAAGATGCAGGAGTCAACACAGATGACATTGGTAAGCTATTTGCAGAAGTAATAGCAGAAAATTTCCCAAACATGAGAAAAGAATCAGATATAAGGTAAATGAGACATATAGAATGTCAAATAGTCATAAAAAATAAATCTACACACAGACATATAATAATTAAGATTTCAGAAATCCAGTATAATAACAGAATGCTAAGAGCTGTTAGAAGAAAGACAGAACTCACCTATCAAGGAAAGCATATTAGAATTATGGCAGACTTCTCAGCACAAAGCCTCAAGTCAAGACAAGCTTGGAGTGAAGTGTTTCAAGCCCTGAAAGAAAACAACTTTCAACCCAGATTGATGTATCCTTCAAAATTTTCTTTAAAAATTAATGGAAAAATAAGATACTTCCATGACAAAGAACAACTGAAGAAATTCATGTCCACCAAACCAACCCTAGAAAGAGTACTCAAAGACATACTAGACAGAGATAAAACTGACTAGAATTTCCAGAACAATAACAGAAAGAAACCACCAGACAGGGCAAGCAGTTAAACATGGGGGAAAGCAGGAAACCAACAATAGGAAAATAATATGACAAAGTTGAGCCAATATGTGTCAATTATATCTATCAATGTAAATGTTCTCAATTCATCAATTAAAAGAAGTAGGTTGACAGAATGGATCAAGAAACAGGATCCAACAATATGCTGTATACAGGAAACCCTTCTGACTCAAAGGGGAACTCATAGACTAAAAGTCAAAGGATGGAAAAAACATTCCACTCAACAGGAACCCATAAAAAAGCAGGAGTAGCTATTCGATTTGCAGACAATATGAACTTCAAACCAAAAATGATCAAAAGAGATAAAGAAGTTCACTACATAATTGTTATAGGAAAAATTCAAGAGGCAGATCTAATAATTATAAATATATATACACAAAATATAGTAGCAAAATGCAACTATATAAGACAAATACTAATAGATATGAAAAACCAAATACACAATAACACAATTGAAATAGGGGACCTTAATGCCTCACTGTCACAGAGACAGATCAACTAGACAAAAATTTAGCAAAGAAATAACAGAACTGAATCAAACATGTAAACAAATGGACTTAGTAGATGTTTATGGAGTGTTCCACTGAACCGCATGGGAATACACATTCTTCTCAGCTGCACATGGGACATTCTCTAAAATAGAACATATATTAGCCCATAGAACATCCTTAAGTAAATGCAAAGGGATTGAAATTATTCCACGCAGATTATCTGACCATAGTGCACTGAAATTGGAAATTAATGGCAAAAGAGACTGTGAAACCTACATAAACACATGGAAATTGAATAACAACCTCTTGAACAACCAATAGGTTACAGGTGAAATTAAAGAAGAAATTAAACAATACCTACAATTCAGTGAAAATGCCGATACAACATACCAAAACCTGTGGGACACAATGAAATCAGTCCTAAGTGGGAAATATACAGCAATGAACTATCACATCAGGAAAACAGAGCAAGCACAAACAAACAACCTAAGGCTACACCTCAAGCTTCTAGAAAAAGAAGAGCAAATCAAGCCCAAAGCTTATACAAGAGACGAAATTATAAAGATCAGAGCAGAAATTAATGCAATGGAGATCAAGAAAACAATACAAAAAATTAATGAATCAAACAGCTGGTTCTTTGAGAGAATAAACAAGATTGATAAACCTCTAGTCAATCTTATCAAGAAAAAGAAAGAAAATCCTCAAATTCATACAATAAGGAATGAAAAGGTGGAATTACTACAGATCCCATGGAAATTCAGAAGATCATGAATACCTACTTTGAAAACCTTTACTCACCTAGGGTGGAAAACACAGAGGCAATGGACAGATTTCTAGAAACACTGAAATTGCCAAAGCTGAATCAAGAATATATAACAATTTTCAATAAGCCAATATCAGCTACTGAAATTGAAAAGGTGATTAAAAACTTACCAACAAAGAAAAGCCCAGGTCCTGATGGATTCACAGCTGAATTTTCTATGAAATTTAGAGAAGATTTAATGCCAATACTCCTCAAAATTTTCAATGAAATTGAAAGAGAAGCAATTCTTCCTAACTCACTCCTGGAGGCAAGTATTACTCTGATACCAAAACCAGAGAAAGACCCAAACAAAAAGGAAAACTATAGGCCAGTCTCCCTAATGAACATTGATGCAAGAATTCTCAATAAAATGCTGGCAAATAAAATGCATCAAATCATCAAGAAGACTATACATCATGACCAAGTGGAATTTATCCTAGGAATGCAGGGATGGTTTAACATACACAAATCAATAAACGTAATACACAACATCGACAGAGCTAAAAACAAAAATCACATGATCATCTCAACAGATGCAGAAAAAGCTTTTGATAAAGTCCAACACTTGCTTGTGATAAAAACCCTACAGAAACTTGAAGTAGATGGTATCTGCCTCAATCTGATAAAAGCCATCTATGGCAAACAGTCAACATCATGCTAAGTGGACAAAAATTGAAAGCTTTTACATTAAAATCAGAAACAAGATAAGGATGTCCACTATCACCACTCCTTTCAGTATGGCTCTGAAAACATTAGCCAGAGCAATTAGACAAGAGAAAGAAATAAAAGGAATAAGGATAGGAAAGGAAGAAGTTAAATAATCACTATTTGCAGTTGATACAATACTCTATATAGAAGATGCCAAAAACTCTATCAAAAGACTACTAGAGTTAATAAGCAAATTCAGCAATGTAGCTGTATACAAAGTGAACACTAAAAAATCAATAGCATTCCTGTACACAAACAACGAACTCACTGAGAGAGAAATTATGGAAATGACACTGTATTGGTTTGATCCTATGTCCCCCTAAGGCCTCATGTAATTTGGACAGGGCTGAGTCTGGTGTTTGTGATTAGTTTGTTGTCTGGCACTGGAATTGGTGATGTGAATGTTGCACCCACCCAGGGGTGGAGCTGATATATAGTGTATGGAAGGCTTGTCTTCCTCATGTTCTAGCTTACCAGGTTCGTGTGCTTTGCTGTTTGGTGGCTGCCATGAATGGTGGTCCTGCCACACCACACTGCCTTGGTGCCAACTGAATATGGACTGAAACTCCTAAGAACTGTAAGAAATAAACCTTTCCTTCCCTAATTTTGGGTGTCAGGTATTTTGTTTCAGCAGTGAGTAAAAAGTAACCAAGACAGACATCTTTCACAATAGGATCCAAAACAATGAAATACTTAGGAATCAACCTAACAAAGGATATAAAAGACTTATATGTTGAAAAGTATGGTATTTGTGATGGTTCACATAGGAAAATTTCACAAAACTATTCCTCAGATGACCTCAGGGTGTGGAAAGTGACTAAGAGAAAGTGCAATGAGGTCAGTTTGCCCCTGAAAGAATATATATATGTTTAAAACAATGTATTTGCTAAACTAAGTCCTTTGTAATGTTCACAGTCAGTTACAGATTGAATTCCTTGTTCTAGATTTAGCCAAGAGTAACAGGCAACTATACTAATCAGTATGTGGTTTTTGCTTTAAATTCTGCCTGCTGTAAGGGGTCTGTGCTGTTCTGCTATCTCTCTACAGGCAGTTTGGCCACTGGGCTCGCTAATACAGGCTCCTCTAAATTCACAATTGGCTCCTTGGTTTCCTATGCTGGTTTCAAACCCATAACAATATTCTAAAAAAGGAGATTGACAAGGATGTCAGAAAATGGAAAGATGTTCCTTGCTCTTGGTTTGGAAGAACCAACATTGTGAAAATGGACATATTCCCAAAACTTTTATACAGATTTAATGCAATTCCTATCAAAACCCATTAACACACCTTACACATCTAGAGAAGACATTCCTAAAATTCATTTGGAAACTGAAGAGACCTAAAGTAGCACAGGCAATACTGGGAAAAATAGGCAAGGTAGGAGACACCACAATCCCTGACTTGAAATTATACTACAAAGCTATAGTGACAAAATCAGCATGGCATTGGCAAAAAATTAGATGGAAAGATCAATGGAACAGATTAGAAGATGCAGACACAACTACAAAGACACTTAGCCACCTTATCTTTGACTATGTGGCCATCATGTTCACTGGAAAAAAGATAGTCACTTTAATAAATGGTGCTGGAAAAATTGGCTTTCCACAAGCTGAAGACTGAAACTAGACCCATGTTTATCACCAGACACTAAACTAAAGTAAAAATGTATCAAAGATCTAAATATTAAAACAGAAACACTAAATCTACTGGAAGACTAGGTAGGTAGAAATCTTGAAGACATAAGGATAGGCAAAGAGTTCATGGACAAAATGCAAACCACACAGGAACCACTTCAAATAATCATCAACTGGGATCTTTTCTTATTAAAAAGTTTTTGTACTTCAAAAGAAATCACCAAGAGAAGAGAAAGTCCACAGAATGGGAAAGAATTTTAGCCAACTGTCCCTCAGACAAAGGGCTTATATTTAGAACATATAAAGAATTGAATAATTGAAAAACATCAGACCCCTCAAATTCAAAGATCCAATCCAAGAATGGACATCTGAGATAATGGACATCTCAGAGGCAGAAATACAAATGGCAAATAGATACATGAAAACATACTCAACATCACTGATCATTCGAGAAATGCATATTAAAACCACATTGAGATTCCATCTCACCCCAGAAAGAATAGCTGCCATCAAGAAGCCAACTGAAACTAAATGTTGGCAGTGTTGCAGGGAAAAAGGAACCCTTCTCCTTTGCTGGTGGGAGTGTAGACTGGTGCAACCACTGTGGAAATCAGTGTGGAGATTCCTCAAAAAACTAGGATTGGAAGTTCCATTTAATCCAGCTATTCCCCTTCTGGGCATTTTCCCAGAAAAATTGAAAATGCCATGCCACAGTGATATATGTGCACCCATGTTTATAGCAGCATAATTTGTAATAACTAAATCTTGGAAACAACCAAAATGCCCATCAATCACAGAATGGATAAAAAAGATGTGGTGTTTTTATACAATGGAATATTACTCAGCTATAAAAAGGATAACCTTGTGAATTTTATAGGTACATGGAGACAACACAAGACCATACTTGTAAGTGAAATAAATCCAACTCACATTTATAAATATCATATTGTCTCCCTAGTATAAAAAATAATAAAAAATAAAAATCTGAAAGAGTAATAAGTTATTAAATATATAATAGATACTGTAATAATGAAAGGGAAAGAAAGTGCTCAAAAGGACAGAACAACTAGGATAGAGAAAAGGAAAAAAGTCAGAAAGGAAAAGATTATATGTATGTTGGTAAACAATATAAATGTATGTAAGTATATGTATGCTAGATAGATAACTGTGCTACTAATCTTTGTTAGTTCATCAAAAAGAACACTTTGTGTTGTCATTGTTTGATTGATCATTTTTGTGACTAGATTTTATAACCTGGACAAAATCTTCTAAGACAACAATATGCAATGTATTAACTAATGTTAATTCTGTACTTTTTTTGAAATTCCATATCATTTCTATCCTTTTATTCTATTTTGCTTTTTAAAAATAAGAAATTTTAAAAAATTATGAGATTAACATGAAAGGTTCCTGGTTTATGATAGGTGCTTGCACATGCTGATATTTTTTCACTTATGCTATGTAACCTAAAAATGTAGATTGAGCTCAAATCACAGAGATTTTAAATTATATGAAATTGCTGTATCCTACAATAGGGACTTATTAAACACATGCAGAGATCACTGAAAATAGAAGAAACCTGTGGGAGATCCCATTGATAAAGTTTTGCATTAACTATGATGCTGCTTTATGCAATTTTTTTTGCAAAAGATTTGCAAAACCAGAGCACAGGGGTAGACACTATTAAAGTATGAAGTATGATTTTTTTTTTTAGAAAGCCATGGGGAAAATCAGGGGCACTCTTTAGCTTCATTAGAACTATAGGGAGGTGATTGGGCCAAAGCATAGATAGATTCTCAATGGATGGTATGACAAGAGAGGGAAACTATTCTCATTCTCATTTATACTACTGCAGAGAAACCAGGGATAGACTGAGAATGCACATGATCTACACTGTAAAAAAAGGAGCTTCTGACTAGAACAAGTGAATCCTGAGCTTCAAGAACTAGGTTAGATTCTACAGAGCAAGAATGTTCCAATACTGTCTAAAGGGGAAAGGAAACCCCAAAAGCTGTCCATCAAATAGAGGAGTTGATTGCGTGCTACATGTCATGATTCCTGCTCTGAAACTCTTAGAGTCCCTGATGCTGATAGGAATCAGAACCTTTGTTATTTAAAGTCATTCTTAAATTCATTTCTCCTAGTAATTTTGTAGTGAAAAACATTAATTATTGTGAAAAACTACTTTTTATTGAGAATTTCTTGATGTAACCTGAGTTTAGACAAAAAGAAGTAAGGAGTTCTTAGGAAGTTGCTTATGAAGATGAAAGTAACAAAGTAGATATTGAGAAGAAATACACAAGAAAGATATTACATTTCCGTACTTTGAAAATTCAATGTCAGTTTAAAGATAGAAATACAAAGGATAGATATAAAGAACAAACTAATGTTGGCTATGTTGAGGAAGGATTTGCCTCGGTGTGGGGTGCCATCAGACATTAAAAAATAGTGTCTTACGGAGATGGCTAGGATTATTTATAAAATTTCTGGTTTTGACTCCTTCATTTATCTATCTTGAATTAAGCTCTCTTATTAGCTGCTACACTGATAGTGGGTTAAGAAACAAAATATGGATTGGATGCTAATGGTCTTTCTTTGTGGGTTGAATTTATCTTAAATTCTAGAAATTACATTGCTACTGGAAACCCAAGGAAAATAGATTTGTTCTACATTTCCACATAATAGATTCAGGATAATCTTGGACATGGCTTGTTTCTCTTGGCTAGCTAAAGCTAAGCAAAACCCAAATTTTTACTGTCAGACAATTTTTCTCTTAATTATAAGTGCTTGTATGGAAAGTTAATTTGTGTGGGTTTAATTTATTTACATATATTTACATTTGACTCATTAAAATGTTCCTTCCAAGAGTTGTTTGCAACTGTTTGAGCATTTTAAGTCTTGTTGAAAAATGAAAATATTCTTTTTGCCAATTGAGAATAAATTTAGAAAACCCAAAGTTTGAGTTGTGGCTTACTAGTTTCTAAATATGGAAAACAAGTTTGTGCTGTCCAACAATACACAGTCATCAAATGAAAACAGAGCTCCAAAGTAGGCAATCAGTTCCTTCTGTCATACTTGCATCATTCTACTTGTGCATAGATCAAACCTGTATGAAACTGACAAATTCAAGGCAAACACATTGCTATCACTGAGAAATATGTGAGAAAAATGCAAAATGGACACTGGATTTGACCCTCACGTCTGTGAAAATCCAGTCAGTTAACAAGCATTTATTAAATACCTACTTTTTAGAAGACAAAGTAATTACTCTGAAGTAGCCCAAATAGTCTCAATCACTAAACTTGCGCTTAAAGAACTTAATCAGCAACAAAACCTTACTGCGTTACATTGGATCCTGCCAAATTAGATATATCTCTGCCCCAAAGAGCCCTGCATTAATTTTTATCATTCCTGCCATAAGAGAATGGCAGTTGACATTTGTCAAACCCTTACTTATCACTAGGCACACCGCTAAATGGTGTTATATGCTTCATCACATTCGAATACATGGATACCATTTGTGATAGATATTACACACATTTAATAGACCAAAGAAGATACTTTGTGAAACTGATGTACTTTTCACAAGGTTTGCTGAAGACTTAACTCATTAACGTTGCCTTCTTTCAAGCAATTACATAAAATATTTTAAACTATAAAGTCTACATGAGAGGAAGGTAGACAACAACTTTTTATATCTTATCTAAAAAATAGAAGTGTCCCAGTGAAAGTAAAAAAAAAAAAAATCTTTGGTTAGCGAATAGAGGTTATGGGTCTATGAAAGCAAGTGTTTAGAAAAAAAAAAGATAAGGTTTAATTGCTTTGTTCTAAATGTCTTAATCTCATGCTGTTGGATAATTTCAGCCTACATCCAAAGAGACTTTTGCCAATTAAATTAAATTATTTTTTTATTCTGGCCACTTGATAATGACCAGTGAAGAAGTCCAAATAATTAAGAGAGCTTCACTTATACCTAAATCCTCATGTAAATCGCCTCATTGGCTTACTGAGGAGTGAACATAATGATCTGGAAAAAAATCAATAATGTTAAATTTATTATCTACCTTTTTCTTTCAACCTGGATGGAAAAGCTGATTGTTTTCACCCACATTGTTGACTTCTGAATCAAGGATAATTTAGGCTTTAGGATTTAGATCTCCAAACAGAATTTGAAGTAGGCCATAGGGAATGAGAAGAAGCTGACACTTTCCACTAGCATAAAAGAAATAGTGTTAGCAACATTCTTCTTAAGAGACTCAAATAATTCAACTGCCCTAAAGCATTTCAGATTTTGCAGTTGTAACCATTTCCTTTTCAATAATGATATTTATTAAAATAAATTCATGATCCTAAATCCAAAGAATATCTGTAGTCTGTGGTCATGTTGATCTTTTTTGATTTCACTAGATTTTCTCATTATGTTTTAATCTTCATGTATAATATTATAGAAGAAAAAACAGATTACAAGTCAATCTGTTGCTATGTCTTTTCTTTTTATTTCCTATGGACTTGTTCAATTTTTAAAAATTTTTTATTTTAAAAAGCAAAACAGGGGAGGCCACCCTCACTTGCTGCGCACAAGATCCAGCTCTATCGGATCCCGCGGCTCAGCAAGACCCACCAGAGGAATGCCTGGCCAGCCTCGCAGGACACAGAGGTACTCAGCCCAGCCTAGCCCAGGACCCCAGAGCTGCTCAGCAGTGACTGACCAGCATAGCTGCAGGGACTTGGAGAGCTTGGGCTCCCCCCACCAGAGCACAGACCACACCCGAGCTCCATACTTCAGTGGAGCGGCCTGCGTGCTGCATCCTAGAGCTTGTGGGCCCCCCCAGCCAGGAGCAAGGCCCCGGCACTGTAGGCCTGGCACTTGCCCAGGCTTACCTGGCACAGTGGAACCCCTGAACTCCTTGCAGCCAGACTTAGGGTCAGGGTGGCGCCACACTCCAGGGTATACTCTGCCTAGCTCCCGTGACTGGGAGGCCTTGGCCCCCAACTGGTAAGGCAGAGACTCCACTCACCTGCCCTGGGAGGCCGCCCTCACTTGCTGCGCACAGGATCCAGCTCTATGAGGTCCCGTGGCTCAGCACGACCCACCAGAGGAATGCCTGGTCAGCCTTGCAGCACATAGAGCCACATAGGTTCTAGAAGAAAATGACAAAATGAAAGACTGAGAGGCAGTCTCAGTCCCCCAGCCCACTGAGAACAAACCCAAGAGACAATGAAATGGAAGACAGTGGGAGTCACACAACCGAACTTTATGAAATGTTAGAAAATGCAGTAAAGAAACAACTTGATGAAGCTATAGAGAAATTCAAATCAGAAATATTGTCTCAGCTACAAAATGAAATAAGAATCATTATTAAAGAAATGTGTGTATCTAAAGAAGAGCAAGATAAAAAAATAGAAGAAGTTAAGAAAATTACCAAAACTTTGAATGAACAATATAAGACACAAACAGAATGGATGAAACAGATGCGAAGGGAAATACAGGAAATGAAAAATTCCATAGAAAGTTTGAAAAACTGCTTGAATGAAGCTGAAGATAGAATCTCAGATCTTGAAGACAGCATGGGAGATCACGGCCATGAAAGAAAAGATCTCTTAAAAATAGTAAGGAACCAAGAAACAATACTTCAACAGCTGCAAGATGATGCCAAGAGAAATAACATAAGATTAATAAGCATAAATGAAAAAACAGGGGTCAATACTAATGACCTGTGAAGACTATTCACAGAAATAATAGCAGAAAACTTCCCAAACATGGGAAGAGAATCTGAAATGCAGGTAACTGAGGCATACAGAACCCCAATTAACCATAACCAAAATAAATCTTCAGCCAGACATATAATAATAAGGGTATCAGAAATACAGCACAAGAACAAAATACTAAAAGCTGTCAGAAAAATGAGACACATCACCTAAGAAGGAAAGCCTATCAGAATCATGGCAGACTTCTCAACACAAACCTTTAAGTTAAGAAGAGCTTGGAGTGAAGTATTTCAAATCCTGAAAGAAAACAACTTTCAACCCAGATTGATGTACCCTGCAAAACTATCCTTAAAAATTGATGGAGAAATAAGATACTTTCATGACAAAGAAGAACTGAAGAAATTATGGTCACCAAACTAACACTACATAGAGTATTGAAAGACACTCTAGAAAGAGACAAAGAGAGCCACAATCTTAAGAACAACAACAAAAGGAAACCACTAAGCAGGGCAAATAATTAAACAGAAAATGTAGAAAACCAACCACAGAAAGATATCATGACAGGGATGAGCCAGTACATATCAGTTATATCAATCAATGTAAATGGTCTCAAATCACCAATAAAAAGAAGCAGACTAGCAAGTGGGTTAAGAAACAAAACCCAACAATATGCTGTGTACAAGAAAAACATTTCATTCAAAAGGAAATTCACAGACTAAAAATCAAAGGCTGGACAACAATACTCCATGCAGCAGGAACCCACAAAAAATCAGGGATAGCTATTATGTTTGCAGACAATGCAAACTTCAAATCAAGAATGATCAAAAGAGATAAAGAAGGTCACTACATACTTGTTAGGGGAAAACTTCAAGAGGAAGAGATTACAATCATAAATATATATGCACCAAATATGGCAGCACCCAACTATGTAAGACAATTCTTAATAGACACGACAAACCAAATAAACAATAATACAGTTATAACAGGGGACCTTAAAAACCCACTGTCACAGAGAGACAGATCAACCAAATAAAAAATCAGCAAAGAAATAAAAGAATTGAATCAAACTTGTGAACAAATGGACCTAGTAGATGTGTACCAAGTATTCCACCCATCAACATCAGAATACACATTCTTCTCAGCTGCACATGGGTCACTCTCTAAAATAGATCATATACTCATCCACAAAACACGCTGAAGTAAATGCAAATGAACTGAAATAATTCCTTGCATATTATCTGATCATAGCACAGTAAAACTGGAAATGAATGACAAAAAAATCTACAATAACTGCATAAACACATGGAAATTAAATAATACTTTCCTAAATAACCAATGGGTCACAGAAGAGGTTAAAGAAGAAATTAAACAATACCTAAAATTGAATGAAAATGCAAATACAAATTACTGGAACCTGTGGGATACAATGAAAGCAGTCCTCAGAGGGAAATTTATAGCACTAAACTCCCACATCAGAAAAATGGAAAGAACACACATAAACAACCTAATGCTGCACCTCAAACTTCTAGAAAAAGAAGAGCAAGTTAAATCCAAAGCCCACAGAAGGGAGGAAATTATTACGATTAGAGCAGAAATTAACGCAATTGAAACTAAGAAAACAATACAAAGAATTAATGAATCAAAGAGTTGGTTCTTCGAAAGAGTAAATAAAATTGATAAACCTCTAGCCAACCTTATCAAGAAGAGGAAAGAAAAAACTCAGATTCATGCAATAAGAAATGAAAAGGATGAAATCACTACAGACCCGGAGGAAATACAGAAGATCATCAACACCTAATTCAAAAACATTTACTCACATAAATTTGATAACACAGAAGAAATGGACAGATTCCTAGAAACCTATGAATTACCAAAGCTGAGTCAAGAAGATGTAAAGCTGCTGAATAACCCAATTTCAGCTAATGAAATTGAAAATGTAATTAGGACCCTACCAACAAAGAAAAGCCCAGGCCCTGATGGATTCACTGCTGAATTCTACAAGCAATTTAGGGAAGACCTAATGCCAACACTCTTCAAACTCTTCAATGAAACTGAAAGGGAAGCAAGTCTCCCTAACTCATTCCTGGAAATAAGTATTACCCTAATACCAAAACCAGAGAAAGACCCAACCAAAAAAGAAAATTACAGGCCAATCTCCCTAATGAACATAGATGCAAAAATCCTCAATAAAATACTGGCAAATAGAATACAGCAAGTTATCAGAAAGATTATACACCACGATCAAATGGGATTCATCCCAGGAATGCAGGAATGGTTCAACATATGGAAATCAATACATGTAACAAACCATATCAACAGGGCCAAGGACAAGAACCACATGACCATCTCAATAGATGCAGAAAAAGCTTTTGACAAAATCCAACACACATTCATGATAAAAACCCTACAGAAAATTGGAATAGATGGTCTCTACCTCAACCTGATAAAAGCCATATATCACAAACCAACAGCCAACATCTTACTAAATGGAGAAAAACTGAAAACTTTCAATCTAAAATCAGGAACAAGACAAGGATGTCCATTATCACCCCTCCTATTCAATATAGTTCTGGAAATATTAGCCAGAGCAATTAGACAAGAGAAAGAAATAAAGGGAATAAGGATAGGAAAGGAAGAAGTGAAATTATCATTTTTTGCAGATGATATGATACTCTACATAGAAGACCCCCCAAATTCCATTAGCAGACTTCTAGAAGTAATAACCAAATTCAGTAATGTAGCTGGATACAAGGTGAACACTCAAAAATCAATAGCATTCCTGTACACAAACAACAAAGTCACTGAGAGAGAAATAAGGGAAACCACACCATTCACTATAACATCCAAAAAATTGAAATACTTAGGAATCAACTAACAAAGGAAGTAAAAGATCTACACAGTGAAAATTACATTACTCTAAAGAAGAAAATCGAAGAAGATTTCAGAAAATGGAAGATATTCCCTGCTGATGGATAGGAAGAGCAAACATCGTGAAAATGGCCATTCTCCCAAAATTATTATACAGATTCTACACACTCCCAATCAAAATACCACCTGCCTACCCCACAGAGTTAGAGAAAGCATTCCTGAAATTCATCTGGAGCCAGAAAAGACCTAGAATAGCAAAGGCAATTCTGGGCAACAAAGGGAAGACAGGAGGCATCACAATCCCTGACTTCAAACTATCCTACAAAGCTACTGTAATAAAATCAACATGGTACTGGGATCGAAACAGAACTGAGGATCAATGGAATAGGTTAGAAGATACAGCCACAACTACAAACACACTTAGCCACCTCATCTTTGACAAAGGGGCGAAACATGTACATTGGAAGAAAGATAGCCTCTGTAACAAATGGTGCTGGAAAAACTTAACAGCTTTCTATGTGTCATAAACTAAAACCAGATCCATGCCTATCACCATGCATTAAAATAAAGTCAAAATGGATGAAAGATCTGAATATAAAAACAGAGACACTAAACTTACTAGAAGACAGAGTAGGTAAAAGTCTTGATGATATAAGAGTAGGCAGAGAGTTCATGAACAAAAATCAAATTGCATGGGAAACACTTCCCAGAGTCAACAACTGGGATGTCATCTTACTAAAAAGTTTTTGCATGTCAAAGGAAATCTCCAACAGAGTAAAAAGAAAACTCACGAATTGGGAAAATATCTTAGCCAATTGTCCATCAGACAAAGGACTTCTATCTAAAACATGTAAAGAATTAAAAGAAATCAGGCCCCTAAAATTCAAGGACCCAATCCAAAAATGGACTTTTGAGATGAATACACAGTTCTCAGAGAAAGAAATACAAATGGCAAATAAATATATGAAAAAACGTTCAACATCAATGGTCATTCGGGAAATGCAAATTAAAACAACGCTGAGATTCCATCTCACTGCAGAAAGAATGGCCAAGTTTAAAAAATCAAGCAACAATAAATGCTGGAGGGGCTGTGGGGAAAAAGGAACTCTTCTCCACTGTTGGTGGAGTGTAGACTGGTGCAACCGCTGTGAAAGTCAGTGTGGAGATTCCTCAAGAAGCTAGGATTAGAGATTCCATTCAACCCAGCTTTCTGGGCATTTTCCTAGAAGAACTGAAATCATCATACCACAGTGATATCTGTGCACCCATGTTTATAGCAACACAATTTTAATAGCCAGATCTTGGAAACAACCCAAGTGCCCATCAATCAAAGAATGGATAAAAAAGATGTGGTATTTTTATACAATGGAGTACTACTCAGCTATTAAGAAAGATTGCATTGAGACTTTTATAAGTAAATGGTCAGGACTTGAGACCATACTCATAAGTGAAATAAATCAAACCCACATTTGTAAATACTGTATTGTCTCCCTAGTGAAAGAAACTGAAAAGTTATATATGATACAAAATCTATAACAAATACTATGTAAGGGTAAAAAAGAGCTCAAAGAGCAAAAGTAACTAGGAAGGGAAAAGGGGGAAAGAGGGAAGGGAAAATCTGTATATATCTATATGTAAGATAACTAAAACAAACACACTGCTGAATGTATTCATTATTGAGAAAGAACAATTAATGCTCATATGATTACATCAATTTTACATGTCTATATATGTTAATATAAACAACCATTTTAAAGATAACGATACGCAATATTGCAACCATTGTCAAGTTTCTATCATCCTGTTTTGTAAATCTGTAATGTTACTGTTTTGCATTTCCTCTAGTTGCTTGTTAGTCTGTTTTGATTTTTGTCTTTGTTACATGTGTCTTTTTTTCCACTTAAATAAAAAAAAGCAAAACAGAAAGAAGGGTAGAAATAATACAGAGTCTATTATTATTTCAATGTAATATTTTAAAATCACTTGAAAGAAAGTTTACTTTTTTAATAAAGGAAACAGATACCTGTCTGATTAATTCTTATCAGTGGCTCTGAATCATTTTCTTATACATTTTATTTTGCTTTTGAAAGAAAAGAATGCTCAGTTTTTTAAAATATATAAAATATAAATTTCAATAAAAGTAAAAACAGAGGCACATCATAAGAAATCAACACTTTCCATTAGACTTGGTTTAATTAAATGTACAATTTAGAGTTACTGTTGTGCATTTACTCTAGTCATTTGTTAGTCTGTTTTGGTTTTTGTCTTTGTTATATGTGTCTTTTTTTTCCCCTTAAATAAGAAAAAAGCAAAACAGAAAGAAGGGTAGAAATAATACAGATTCTATTATTATTTCTATGTAATATTTTAAAATCACTTGAAAGAAAGTTTACTTTTTTAATAAAGGAAACAGACACCTGTCTGATTAACTCTTATCAGTGGCTCTGTATCATTTTATTATACATTTTATTTTGCTTTTGAAAGAAAAGAATGCTCAGTTTTTTAAAATATATAAAATATAAATTTCAATAAAAGTAAAAACAGAGGCACATCATAAGAAATCAACACTTTTCATTAGACTTGATTTAATTAAATGTACAATTTAGAGTCAGTATTGAAAAATAAATAAAATATAATTTTGCCATAACTACAGGACTACGAATTATTTGCTGTAAAAATACTGATATCCTATCTCAATCAGAACATGTAGATTAATGCTGCAGCAATAAACAATCTCAAATTTTAGTGGCTTAAACAACACAGGTTAAAAAAACCCCACATGTTAGCTTTCTACCATGGGCACATGGGTGACACTGTCATTGTAATCCCTCAGGAACCCCAATACATGTAGTGCTATCTCCTTGATAATTGTTGACCCTGAAGCCAGAGGGGAGAAAATAGTTTTGTACTAGTAATTGAATTATTGCCGTCCACTAACATGCATTACTTCCACTCACTACTCATTAATGGACATTCATCATTCCTTCCTCCACCCCCATACATCATGCCAAGGAAACTGGCATAATAGGAATGACCAAGATGGAGAAATGTGTCAATGCAGAAAACTGAAAATGTGGCCCTGATGGCTAACACAAACATCTTTCTTGCTACCAAGTAACCAATTTATTTTATTTCTTACATATGAAGTTAAGACTTCTCAAACAGAGATGTCTCAGAAATTCCACTCACTCTCAACTCAAAATCTACAATCCTTAGTTGATGCATGGAAATTCTCTTATGGATCTTGTAGATCTAGAGTTCTAGTAACTAAAAATAACAGTTTTCTTCTTTGAAAAATGTTAATATACAATTGAAGAATCACAATAGGTACTTTCGAAGGAAAATATTGGGAGTACACAGAATTTACTACTCTGATAAGTATAAAATTCTACCAATCAAAGATTTTAAGATCTTCTATTCCTGGGATGAAGAATGCTGTTGTTAGGTTCCTAATCCCTCCCAAATTCAAGATTCTTTGTGACTCTTATCTCCACAAACTTGGGTTTCCTTTTTTTTTTTTTTCCTGTGATCTTCATTAGTTGTATTTGCAAGAACAATAGAGAGTATACACTTATTGGTGACTAACCTGGTACCTCAAACTGTTTTATGCTTATAGAAGTTTAGAAGCCCATGAGCCACTTTAGATTAAGCAGTTATACCGTAGTCTCGTTCAGTCCAACTTGATGATCCTTTTAGCAGAATAGCCCATTCAGAAACGAATTTAGTTTTTTTCTATTGAAGTACAGTAAAAAATGTGCTAATAGTCAAAACAATGATCCCTTTTGTAACATCTATTTATTTCTCTCTTAAATTTATTTGCAGGAATCTTGAGCTTGAGATTTTGGAAGAAGAACCAAATTTCTGAGGCCCACTCTATAAAACTGCTAGAAATTCTCCAATTCCATATTCATTCCTTCAACCTGCTAATTCTTTCCGAAGTATAAATTATGGCTGTGCTGACTACACTCTTGGTTTGATCCTTGCCATAGGCTGAAGTTTGATATGGCTTTGTCATCCAATACTTTTTAAAAATGCCTATTTTTTCCCACAGGCATTTTTTTTCCAGTGTTTTAGATCCCAGATTGTAGACTTGTGGATTCCCTTTCACAACTGTTTATGAACTGGTCAAACTCATTTTTTCTAATCTTCCTCGTGATACCCTGTCAAATGCTGCCTATGGTAGCCACCACACACTACTAATGCTTTGTTTCTCCTATAAAGCTACAAGTCCATTGAATTCATTATTTGCTTTTCAAGTCACCACATGTGACATTTTTACCAAATACTGTACTTTTGCATAAAATGACCTGTCATCTTTCTACCTTTTCCTGTCACATAGCAATTTATTTTGGCTTGTATTAGGGTAGCACTGTATTTCTAGGTAATAGTTTTATCAGTAAGGAAGAAATTTTTCTGTAAGAATCAATCCCCAAATCTCAGGCCTTTGAACAACCAGTCCTCCCATACCATGTTTATCATGAGTCACATGGGGTGTTTTCTCAATTGATGAGGTAGTCACTATCCTAAATGTTGGCCTTTATGCTGACAAGGACAAAAATGGAGTGTTCCAGGGCTACTGGCAATAAAATATTCACCACAGAAGACTTTCACTTATTGGCTAGAATAAAAATAACATCTGGTCACAAGAGAAATTTCACCTTGTCCTCCGAAGAATGGAGAAGAGGAATGTTTGGGGGAACATCCTAATTGCATTCATACTTTCTTCTCTTGTATCTAATATTTAACCTCTTAGTGAATCCTACGGGATTTTGATTTTAAACGTACCCAGAATTTGTACATTATTGAAACTCCTCTCCCTATCAACCTGTTCCTAAACTGTTTCAGTAGCTTCCTGACCTTTTCATCAGAACATTGTTGTATGAGTTTACTGACTAAGGAAAATCCCTTCAATTTAATTGAGTAAGCTTTGAGTGCTTCTTAGATACAGGGTATTACTACAGCTGCTGGGTAACACTGATATTAGAGAAAAGAAAGGCAAGGTACTAAAATGAAGAGAACAAAGACCTTAACCTCAAATAGATTCTAGTAATATGTAAAAAAAGTGTGAGACTTGGGAGAAAAACAAAAATATTAAAGAATGTTTGAAGTCATTTACTGCATATGGTTGTGAATGGCTTTCAGAGTTTAAAGAAATATTTTGAATTATTTTGCCAATGTTCGTATTAAATAGGTGGAAAAAGTAAGGGTCAAAGCACAATGTTGCCATAGATAAGTGGGGAGTGTTGTAGAATATGCTAGTATAGCACTAGAAGAACCAGCAGGAAAAGAAAAGGAAGGTTAAGAACTGATCTAAATTATAGGAAATATAGCTAGAATCTTTGGTATAGAATACACTGAAAGAGGAATGGACAATGCAGACAGACTTGCATCAGACCACAGATAAGTTAGAAGGAATTAAAATGTGAAAGAAAAAGTCTGTCATCAAGAGACACATTTATCTATTTTATTTTTACAGACAAGTGATTATTCTTATTATTTCATAATTGTTTGTTTACAGAAACAGTTTTAGAGAACTAGAGGCATGATTTGTGACCTGTCTTGTGGGATAAAGGCAAGATGGGGTAGGATTTAGACCTGAGGGAACATCCTAATTGCATTCATACTTTCTTCTCTTGTATCTAATATTTAACCTCTTAGTGAATCTTACTGGATTTTGATTTTAAACATACCCAGAATTTGTACATTATTGAAGTACAATAATTTGTACATTAGTGAAGTACATTATTGGAGTTCAGTTGGATTCTATCTTCAACAAGGCCTTTGGACCAAGTAGTCTCAGTCACACGAGAAACAGAACATAGAATGGCAAGGTCTTCACTTCCCTCTGTCTGGCATTTCTGAGTGTACACTGACAATAGCTACTTAGGTCATGACTGGTTTAAAGGGCAAATGAGGCCAAGTTGGCAGCTAGAAAGAAACAACTGAAAACTTGAGAAAGCAGTAATTGACACAGTGGTCAGTCCTGTGTTATACAATGAATTGATGCCATCAAAGGAGAGACTAGTTTCTGTGACTGTAATTTACTTAGGCATTTTCTAATGCACCATGCCTTTCAGTGACATTTAAAAGAGGGAGTGGACAATCCAAATAAAACAGAAGGCAAAATAGAAATTATTGATTTGTTTAACTTCTTCATAGCTGTTCAAATTATTTTAAGTGTGAGGGAACTGGGTCTGCTTGGGTTTCTGTGTTTTGCTTCAGGCTGGTCACATCATGGAGAAGACTATGTGCCTAGCTCTCCCTGCTGCCAAGACAGCACATCCACCTACTGTGCTGCCTCTCCCAGTTTTAATTAAATGCGCATATGTTCTTGTTTTGGTTTTGTTCCTTCTGTCTGAACTCATCATTCCCAAATTTAGATGGTTATTTATTACTTTGAAATGTCCTTAGAAAGGCATAACCTTAAAATATTCTCTTACAGGGGTTGAGCTCAGACATATATATTTGCATTTCAGCCCGCTTACGGAAGATGTTTATGATTTTTGGTGCATGTATCTGAAACAGAGGGATCAATATTGATAGGTGCTGAACAGAGAGAAAGGGGTTTTGCTGATAATGGTGAGTACTGCTGAGGTGACATTCTGCTTTCTCTTTATTCATCTTGCTCCATTACTGGTGAAGGAGTAGCCAGAACTTCATTGTTTAACTGAAGAAAGAATCCTTAGTACAACAAACCAAATCAAACCAAACCAAAACAAAGCAAAATTCAGCTCCTTCTTCCTTTCATTTAGTTTAATATACTCTTTGAATGCAGATTTTCATCCTACCAGGTCAAAAAAAGCCCCAGGCTGTACCGCTGAGATGAAGACATGAGGAAGGCACAAGGGGGAACAGCAACTGATTCATCACTATGACCTGGAGGATAAAATGGGTCTAGAGGGAGGAAGTAAAAAGACCATAGTGTACTTGGGCCCAAGGTGGAATAAAAGATCTCCCCATACCCTGCTTCACAAATAAGATATTCTGATGCCTCCTTGGTTTCTGTATCTCAACGAATATAAAATATAAAGATAGTGAGCAAACAAATCCTAATTACAAGTTTCCTTTTACGAAAAATTAAGCAAAGCATGAAACACTAAGCTTGGTACACAATTGGTATTCATGAAATTATGGAATATAAATTTCTTTACAATCATTTCTTGAATTTAACTTTCTCACTAATGTTAGTTCTATTTTTTTATAGAAATCACAAGAAGGTAGAATATATTGCAAGAAGGTATATGCAACATTGATTGGTTCAACACTTGCCATGTGTATTCCTGTTCGGATATTGTTTCTGAAGCTTTCCTTTTTCCTGTGCTGGGTGAGAAGAGCTGGTTATGACTGGCTCACTTACCTTAGTATAAGTTAAATCTAGCAAGTACAGTATTGATTCATATATACAGATGTCTATGTGTAACTCTTGAATTTGGAGTTGTAGTTTAATCTGGGGTTCTGCTTTCTCTTTCGACATTTGCTTTGCAAATTAATGAAGTTAAGCTAGTTTTCAAAAGTTGGAAAATTTCTAGAAGCCTCCTGGAATATCTCATGGATTTAAAAAAGAAAGTTTGGGAACCAGTCCTCAAGAACATAGAGGCTCTAGAAATAATGACTAAAGGAATAAGTAAACATCATTGTCAAACTTTGCCACTGTCACCTCCTACTCAGCCTACTGAGTCAAAATCTCTTTTGTGAATTTTATTATCATAACTTGGGTTATATATTTAGCAGGAAACTGCAGACATTATGCATTTGATTCTGTGTCTTAAAGTTTAAGCAGGCACCTCAAAAGTTGTTACAAGTCTTTAAAAAGAAAAGGATTACTTGAAGGTAACCTAATAAAATAATTACAAAGAGAGAACATTATTAATAAATTCTTTGTGTTGGTCTACTTGCCTTGCATGAAGAGAATAGTGGCAAATTCCTCTGAATGCTTAGGTAAAAACAAAAACAAAACTTTTTCTGATTATGTGGTTGCTTTGTCTAGCAAACAATGAGTAATGTATCACATTTGTGTTAATCAGCAATAATTTACAGAGAGAAACATTTCTTTTGGCTCACAGTTTTATTTCAAGAATCGTTGGTTCAGCTGCTTTTGACGCAACGGTGAGACAGCACATCATGGAAAGGAACACCCAGTGGAGAAAACCTGCTCACCTCATGACTGGGAACCAAGAGGAAGGAGAGAGTGCAGGTCTTACTCTTCCTTCCAGGGCACAGTTCAATCATCCCAGTCACCAGAAGATCTCCCAGTAGGCCCTGCCTCTCTAGAAGTTTCCACTATCTACCTTTAGCACCATAGGCTGAGGGCCAGCTCTCCATCTTATGGGCCTTTGAGAGACACTGAGAAAGCAAACTATACCAACATTTCATAAATCTATTTGCTCTTTTATTCAGAGCTAAGGAGGAAGTTTTATTCTCATTTTACTGTAGCTTTACTTAACCAGAGTTTTTAACAATTCCATATCATTTTTTCTATTGTTTTTCACTAATGATAGTGATTTTACTTATTGCCCTCATTGTTTAAGGTGTTTGGAATATTGTTTGAAGTAGATGCTATCTAAGCAAATAAAAACTTTGCAAAAATAAAGCTTTACAGAATTAATATGCTACAGATTTTTAGAGGTCCTAAATTAATGTTTACTTACCATGAACTTTGTTACCTGTAAAAAGTGAGCTAATCTTGAACGTCAATTCTAGCTCAATTGCATATTGAAAATAAAGAGCTCACACACTTATCGGTCCCCAATCATTGTATTTTTTCTATTCTGTAGTCTTTACTTTTGGAATATACCTTCTTGCAATATACTCTGCCTTCTTGCAATTTCTGTCAAAAAGTTAGGCTGTTATTAAATCTCAACTGTTATTTTTCATTTAGTTTTGGGGTTTGAAATACAGTGTATTATTTCCCAGAATTGACTATGCAGTTAGTCTGATTTAAATTCAATTTCTGGTTTTTATATTTTGTAGCTATGTCATCTAGGAAATTCACTTAAATTGCAGTTTATATATTTGGAATATGTATAATTTTAATATTTATTCAATCAAGTTGTCATATATTGAAGTAAAATATTTTATATACAGTTCTTAGCATAACATAAATTAGAAGCTAAGTGAATAGTAGTCGTTATTATAATGATAGTATAATTTAATTACCTCTTTTACAGGTTATTGAATCTCCAATTATCTTTGTGATTTCTAAGGTTTTCTGGTCTTGTTATCAGTTATTATTGGACAACTTATTTATCTATATTTTCTTGTGCTACTCCATATTCTGCTTTTTGATTTCTTTAAAATTTCTTGCTATATGCTTCAGTGAAGTTCTGTACTTTTCATTTATGATATTTAACAACTTTTCATCACATGCTTTTATAATACTTATATGTGTTTATCTTCTCAGGTCAATGTAGATTCCAGGGGAAAAGGGTCATGCCTTCTGTGTTCTCTATATCATCACCAACACAGAGCCTATCCTTGAAGTGTACCTGAGGTTGACAAATGTCTATTGATTTAAATTCTATTTCTCTGTTACTTTTTCTGTTCTACACCTTGCACACACCTTCCTGATTGTGTCTTTACTTGGATAATTTTACGGCTTTTCTCCCTTCCTGCTTCTTCTATTCTCTCTGTGTATTACAATTGTACTCCTTTGTTCTAAAGATCTTTATTACTATAAATGTCTGTATAATTGGGCTCACAAGAAACTGTTATTTGTGTGTGTGGGGGGGGCTTGGAAGGATGATTTTCTACATTACCACCAGAAAGGGGTTAATCCTGAAGAAACAAACAAAAGCATTTTCTTGAGTGTTCAGTTTTCTGTCACTTTAAAAATTTTTCCAAGTGGCAGCCCAAGAGGAAGCACATTCAAGATGACAGGCTGAGTCAGGACTGCTGCCTCAGCATTCTCGCCTCTAACCCTTCGTTGCCCACTGGATGAGTTACAGTGGCACATCAGCATCTTCACTGCCTTTTAGTGGTAATGATGATGTCCTACAAATTGAGAAGAAAGAAGTTGACTGTTAATTCCTAGTAGATTACATAGGCCCACTAACTGCTGTTATTAGTTCCAGGATGATTCCCAATAATGCAGCATCACTTGAGCTTCATTATATGCAATCTTCAAGAGCTCTAAGAATCACCTGAATCCCCAAACCATTACATTTAGCTCAGTCCAGGGCTACAGTGATGAAAACCATAGCCAGGATTCAGCCAACAGATATCTAAATTGGGAAATAATGGCCTACTTAGTAAAATACTATTTCTAAAAGAAAATAAGTCAAAAAGGGTTTCTAAAAGTTAACAAATGGTAGGAAAATAGATACGGTTCCTCTTTTCCTCTAGTTCATAAGCCATTACTACATAAGCAAGACTGTAAAAGCTTTAGGACAGTATCTATTTAACCTCAAATGCTTCACTATTAATGTTTCATGCAGTATGCAGAGATTTCTGCTTATTCCATGGATTGCATCAAACTGTTCATATGAAGCATCAGTGTGAATGTGAGGGATCTTTATATGTCAATCAGCATCTTTTAGTAACTTTAACTGAAGATTTTTTACTCTACTTCAGACTAACCAACACTAACCTCTATATTTCTGAAATAAATTCATTAACTTTGAAGAAGGGACAATATGGGCAAATTAAAAATCCAGGCTCTTAAAATATTCTAACATTTCCTCATGTATATAATAAGTAGTAGAAAAAGGAAAATGATATAAAATTAGATACTTCTACTTAGGCATTTTCTAGGTAAAAGTCATCAAGAAAGTTATCTTCTCTGATACTAATATTTATCTTAATATATTATTGTTAAAGTTAGATAAAATAATTTTTGCAAAGATCTTCAGAACTTGGAAATTCAGAACAAGAAAGAAAGGTGAAAAAAGAGAAAAAAGCAGTTTATGAGTTAGGCCTGAAGGCAAATTTTGCAGAGATTTTGAGAGCTCTCATGCATAGCAGCAATAGCGGCATGAAATAGAAATTAATTGCAGACAAAAAAGACATTTTAAAGAAGCATCACTATGGTTTAGAAGCTACATTCCTTGTATTAGAAAAATTCAAAGAAAGATCTTGTTTGGAATTTCTCTTATTTCTAACCTGTGTCCCTGGTGTGAGACACTACCTCGAAGCTGGACAGTTGAAATTGGTATAAATTCTTACGTGACCATAGATTCTGCTTCTTCTGTCTTCTCAAACGTTGGCTTTAAAGGATTCTCAAGAGGAAAAAGGCCATGGTGTTCACATACTGGTTTTATTTAATAAGATCCCAGGTTAAAGTTCTTCTCTTCACTTTCTCACTTACAATTGTAAAAAACTTATTTGAGTTTTCTTATTTTTACTGTGTATTCTACAAATTAAAGAAATGCCTCACTCAATTCTGAGCTGTTATGTAATTAAGTAAATGTATGCAAAAAAACTTGCAGTATGGAAATGTATTTCATACTATTTAATAGCCATTGTAGTAGGTTCAATAAGGTCAGAAGGCGTCAGCGCAATAGACTACAAGCAGATCTTGTAGATCCTCAACATTGTTGTGTGTGGAATTTGCTACTTCAGAGATAAGGACTCCCAGTCTCCTTAGGTTTTAATCCAGTACTTTTGCCTTTTGTTGTCTCTTTAACTTTTCCTTTGACTTTTTAAAAAAGTATCTAGTCCCATCCCCATTCCTTGAGGATCATGTGTTATAAATAACATCAAAAATGAAAATAAGAATGCAGCAAAACTTATAATTTCGTTCAGTTTCAAAAAATATTTTTTCTCTTCATCAATCTCCAAATACCTTACTCAGTTTTGTATGTATATATAACTGGGCAATACTCTTTGTGAAGTAATATACACTCAAAATGAAGACTGTTTTCTGAATTATTTCTGTTTATAATGGCCCATAAATAGCACTGTGAACATAAAGACATTTATTAAAAATGATCAGGAATTATAATTGGAATATTAATATGCATCATAAAATTGCTAAAGATAAATTTTTTCTAGAAGAATAAATTGTTTCAATAATTAGTAGACCCCAGCATTGTATCTTGAACTGAGAACTGTAAAATCAACTCTAATACTTCTTATCATCTATCATTGGGCCTTTCTCCATGCAGTTTTCTTATTCTACCTAAGCCTCAGTTTCCTCATCTATTAACTGACTCACGTCATCATCTACTTCAGGTGTCATGCGTTCAGAGGACAAACTCATAGCTGTCATGTTTGGGGATAGCAGAAGGAGCACATGGGAGAGGGCGAACAGCAAGCAGAAAGAGCTAATGGGAGAGAGAAACCACAGTTTTTAACTGAAACAAATAAAAGGTAACCAATTTAAGATAACTACCTGCAGGGACTCAGAAATAATTGGGATGAATTTAAAGTGTTGTGGTAATGTGTTACAGTCTAGAGAATAATTCAGATGGGGAATGTTTTGCTAGTAGTATAAACTGACTGAAGGCTTAACTTAATCAGTTCATGACTGTCTGGTAAAAATTGTGTTTGATTTTCAAAGGAGAGTCTGCACTGTTTCTTTTAACTTTCCATATAACGTGATTCTTAAAAATTGAAAAAAAAACAGAACAAATCATAAATTAATTAATATTCCTGATCTTGCAAGTTGTTTGAGGATAATATACAATCAATGTGCATAATGGGTATCAGTGAGAGTTAAATCCTTGCAAAAAAGTAAAAGTTTTGGAAATCAAAGGGTTGTTGAATTAGTGATTGCTTGACTCAGAAGAAAAGTCTTTAAGTGTGAAAAAAACGCCCAGCATGGGGCTCTTAACTTGGACCTGGAGATTCAAATGAAAATCTTACCTAAAAACATCCTCATAAAAACATAAAATTAGCTATCACAGATTGGTTGGGAGGTATGTCTAACAGTTTTGTATGTTTGTCATATATTACACATAAAGTATGTAATATTATGTAATCATAACATACAGTATAAGACATAACCGATCTCATTTTTGTGTGCATTTGTATCTCTCATTTATCTATTTGTCAGTTTCATGACATAAGGCTGGTTTTGCCATTGGCTTGGCTCTGCTGAAGTCTCTGTGATGAATGGCATCAAAGTGGAGGGAGCCTGCAGAAGAAGGAGAGATCACATAGTAAGACAGGGAATCAGCGATGGGGATGGGCTCCTTAATAACCCTCTCCTGACAACTAACTCAGGATCCCATAAGAACTACCATAATCCCTTCTGAGATCATGCCTCCAGGGACCTCACAGCTTCCCACTGAGATCCACCTCTAAAGGTTCCACCACTCCTTTTCATTGCCAGACTAGAGACACAACGTTTCAACACCTCAAACTTCAGGGGACAAACTGAAACCATATCTAAAACATAGCAACTGTTTCAAAAGACAGAACTAGTAAATATTATTTATATATATTTATATGTCTAATTATAAATATATTTGTATATTTATACATACCTGTGTATGTGTTAAACTATAAGTCGACTCTATTACTCTAATTCAAATCAATACCATAGGGTTTATTCTAGTTTTCCCCTTTTTTTGATGGTGAGAAACATTTTTATTATTATTTTTAAATATTTCCCGTATAGCTACTGTTCTTATTTCTTTCATTTATCATTTTGCTTGCATATTTAAGTAACTATCAAAAATGTCTTGGCATTTCTTCATACCCTTACCTCATACTGAGAAGTCCCCTACCTCACTTGGGTTCTAGCACTCTCTACCAGATGTCCTTAGTGCTTCTTCAGCTAAGTACACACCCCTCACCTGATTTGGGCTCTGAGCTCCAGGCCACTTTCAATGCTTCCTCCTTGATACCCTCCTCCCACTGCTTAGCCTCTGACACTCCACCACAAGATGCCTTGCTGGGGGGTTACTCTTTTTTCTTGTCTCAAGTCTGGGCCACTATCCGTATAGATTCCACAGTCATTCCTCTTAAATCCAGCATTGCACGGCAGGCTGCTTGACTTCCCTCTTTAGCTTCCTTACCAGGCTGCCTTACTTAGTTTCACCAGTGGGTTTTGGACTAAATTCTTCAGGAAGGTCAGTGAAGGGAAGCAAATTATTAGGGCTTGGATCTTGAATGTCTCCCAAAGGAACGTTAGTTAAAGCCTTTGATGGTATGGCGAGGTGATTTGACATTTATGATGTGGGGCTGTGTGTGAGGAAGCCAGGTCATGGGGATTGTACCTTCCAAGGGAATATTGGTACCCTGACCCTTTCGTCTCTTTTTGCTTCCTGGCTCCATCATGTAAGCAGCTTTGCTCTCCTGCATGCTCTCTCCCTGGTGATATCGTGCCTGACCAGAGGCTCAAAGAAACAACCCAAGTGACAATGCATTAAGCCTATGGAGATGTGAGCCAAAATAAATCTTTTCTTCTTTGAAATTTAATATGTGAGGGTTTTTTTTTGTCATGGTAATAGAAAGCTAGCATAAGAAGAGGAAGAGAAGGAAGGGGAAAGAAGAGAAAGAAATTCATTAATTCTATCAGAATTGTGAGATGAAAAAATAGTGATAGTCTTTGATGTGTGAGTTTTTGGTACTTTGTTTTACAGTTGGTTTTTATGCCGTTTTTGAGGGAATTGGCATTTTGGATGTACTGTACTCTATTTGGCAGCCCAAATTAAGATTTGTTAACTAAATGGCTATTGATATAGGTAACAGTCTAAATCCATGCAAAAGCATATCAAAATTGGACAGATTTTTTGAGCATATCAAAATTGGACAGAATATTTTGAGACATCTGTTTTCACTGAACTCAATAACTGAATCTCAATTAGTCAAATTCTAGGAAAAAAATGTACCTACTCTTTAATCCATACACAGATGAAGTTTGGTGAGGTTCTATTTCCTGGGTGTGAATTTATGAGGGCCTTGGCTAATGAGGAATCTATGGGGCTTTTTTTAGCTCCAGCCTACAGTGAAAACCAGGTCAACTTTTCAGCCTAGTTCAAATTTCTCTGATAGCCCTAGGAAGGATCATACTGGTATTAAATGACTTAGATTTCCTGATCATAGGGAATCCAGCAGGAGTTTTCTCTTTGACTGTCAAGTGCCCAATTAGACTCTGTCTCCCAGGAATTTGAATCTGAGGCGGTTACTTAGCTCATCCCTTTTAGGGCGCTTAAAGTGGGCACACAAAAGCAGTGATGGTTCATGAGAAAGTGGATCAGAAAAAGTTGCTTTTTAGAGAAAAAGAATAAAACATACATTTAGACAAAAGCAGAAAAAATATGAGTATGCAGTTCCACTGAGTTGCTACTTGCTTCCAGCTGATTTTTTTTTTTTTGAGGGTCTCATTGTGTAGTGTAGATTGGTCTGAAGTCATGATATATCCCATGCCAGCCTTGAACTCATGGTAATCCTCCTGCTTCAGCCTCTGGAGTGTTGGGATTACAGGCATGCACTACCATGCCTGGCTATTCCACCTGATTTTTAATTTTTGTTCACTCCCTTTTCACGTGGTTTTTTTTTTTTTTTGAGGTTTTCTTCCAATTTTCCAAAGACTTCTCCCTGTACTTAATATATTGTCTATATTTCCCATCTATGAAATCAGATAATTCTCACATAATAACACTCTTTTAGGCCTGAGCCACACTTAAGAGAAAGTCACCTTCATGAAAATAAAACTGCAGCATTACATATAGCAGTGTCACATTGCCTCTTTGACATGGAGAAGTAAGAGACAGCTAGATGGCTGCTAGAGTGGGAAGGAATGATGACTTCTCTTCCCTCTCCTACCATGCTTGAAACTGTAATATTTTATTTGTTTCTCTAAAGATAAATGTTTTAATAATAATATCCATCTTTTAAATTTTATTGTTGTAGGCACTTTTGTAAATATTCTTCAAGTCTTTTCTATTTACATTTCCTCAATTCAAAAGTTTTAATGAAAATGTCTTATAAAAATTCTTATGAAACATTGATTTAGTATATTAATGGCTTATAGAATTCTTTTAGGCTGCACTTGACTGTGCAAATAATACATGTTTATTAAAAGGAAAAATAAAAGAAAATAAAGGCAATGGTGAAGTTATATCTCCAGCCCTGTTTCTTTTCTGTGCTTAACATCCAGGATTGCCACAGCACTGTAAGCTTGAACTGTCATTCTTTATTGATTCAATTCCATGAGCACATTTTCTTAGCAATAATGGAACAATAATTACTTGTCAGATTTTACATTTCACCAGTACAATAGACATTTGGTAACTAACTATATGTATTTCAACAATATTGGAAATGTGGTCATCTTTTTTGTTGTATACATTATTCTAACTCTAGATAATTATGGTAAAGTATTAAATAGTGAATTAAAAAAGACAGGAATCATACTAACAGCAACAAAAATGGTATGCTGTGGAGCATGAAGTATGCCATTTCCATTTCAATAAATCACAACTTTGGCAGTATGCTAAGCTTGTCATTTTGAAAAGACTAAACCAAGTTTAAAAAATAATTTTCAGATATTATGTAATAGGAAGAATATGCTTCTGAGTGTGATGCTATTTAGGTGTTTTTGAATGGAGAGATGGAAATACTGGAGACTCTAGCAGACGGTTTGTCAAGCGCTGGCAGCACAGTGGAACACCTGCATGCTTCCTCTATCTTTTCTATCAAAAAAAGCTAAGTAAGGGAAGAAGTGGTCTTATGTTGGAAGAGGAAGAATTAGAACAGAAGAATATTGTGGAGCAATAATATTTTATTCCATATATTTTTCCTCTTCTTTTGGGGGAAAAAGATGGATGTGGGTTTATTGTTTGTAAGTTTGGAAATATATCTGAGATAACATGCCTGATGTGATATTTATTATTACTATAATTTTTTTATTTTTATTTTTTATTCTTTTTACTACAATTTTTTTAAATCAGGAGATGTAGATGCATTTAGAAATCTTAGACCATACTGGAAAATTCTAGAAAGATGATGTAGTTTATGGGAAGAGGAACAGAAAACTTTTCTTTCCTCTTCTTTCTTCTTCATTGCCTACAATTACTCTTAGCAAGAAAAAGGATCCTACCAATCTTTGTGTATCTCTTTGTGTGGGGTTACAGATGGTAGATGAGAGCTCATTGGCTTATGAGAGTCCACTTCAGTGAACAGTTAATAGCTGTCCTCTTTATGTTGCAGTGAGTGACCACAGGCGGCAGAGAGGGTGAAAAAGATTACTTGGAGATGAGACTTAGCTCAGTCACCAAGAGTTCCAGAGGGACCATTCTAAACCAGGAGAGCACAGCCATTAGGGAGACTCTGTAGAGAAGAAAAGGCCACCAAGCTGAGAACACTCTGGCTCTTACTTAGAATATCAGTATAAGAGGGGGAAAAAAAAAAAAACAGGAGAAAAAGCAATTGGGGCAAGGAGCTATTTTAAGGCTAAGCAGCTTTTCTTGGGGAAAGGAGTAGAACAATGGCCAAACACAACATGCTTCAACAATCTAAACTTTTTTGTTGTTTAATCATTTGATTCTCATATGGCCTGTGTGCTTTTGCCCGGTAGTTTAATTATGTGTGGCTTTTGTCCCACATTTTAACCATTCATTCTTACAGAGCCTATGTGCCTTTGTCCCACAGTTTAGCCATCCACTCTTGGCCAAGTCTCTTCCATTTTTATTTATTAATATATTTCTGCCATACATCCACACATAATGATCACATTTATCATAGGTAATTTGTATCTGTGCATAATATATCTTGATATTTCTTTTTTTTGCCATTTCCCTCCCTTCCTTTCAACCCTTCTTTCCCTCACCATTTATAAAAGATTTGTTTCCATTTTTTCTCTTCCATTCTCTTTTTAAGTCAGTTTTTCTTTCCTTCTCTTCATCCCTCCCCCCTGTCTTTTTATCTTCCCCACTTGAACATGTTTGAGACCATAATCGTAAATGAAATAAATCAGACACACAAATTTAAATATCATGTTATTTCTTCTGTGTGAAAAACTCAAAAGGTAAATAAGGAATAAAATGGAAGATAGATGTTGGGTAATAGGAAGAACATATTTAAACAGCATCCTCTTTAGAAGAATACAGATGTGAGTTGACCAGGAAGAGTGAGTAGGAAATGGAAGTGACACGTAAGTTCCTTAAATTGATCCCTAAAATCTGGAGTTGCATGGGGCAGATCTGATATATTTAGACTTACTGGTTTCCTGGCTGCCTAAATGAGTTGCTATGAATTGATGTGATTTGTCTTCCAAGGACTCATGTTTTGGATGCCTGATCTTCAATGTGGCAATGTCAAATGGTGGTGGAACCTCTAAGAAGCAGAGCCTAGAAGGATGTTCACTGAAGAACTTGCCAAGGAAAACATAGAGCTAATTCATATGAGAAAGTTGATATAAAAAGAGTGATACTGATTCCTGAATGATGCTCTGACTTTCATTCTAACCATATGACCTCTTCCTCCCATTTGTGTTCCCACTATAATGAGACCGTCCTCCATAACATCCTCCCAGGAGTTGACCTGACTAGCATCATTCCCTTGAAACCTCAAAACTGTGAGCTAAATAAACTTCATTTCTTTATAAGTTATTTAGCCTCAGGTATTTTAGTATAGCAGTGGAAAACCTGGCTAGTATGTTGATCCTATAGATAAAATATCCCAAGCCAGCAGAGAAGGATGTGGAGTATACCTTACTCACTGAGAATGTGTGGCACATAGCACATTTTGATCTACCTTCCCTTATCAACACAAGTGAGAAATAAGAACAAATAGATCTTTCTACTTCTACCTATCCACATCCCTGATATGATTCATTGCAGATAGTTGTAATTTTATCCTGATTAAGAACTCAAAAATAACTATAAGAAACAGTAAATTTATTGGGACTGATATATTCTTAATTGCAAACTTTAACATGATGTGCACTGGAGGCATTGAGGATCTTTGTCAAAAGAATGACATTATGTATAATGAGAAATAAAGCTTGTATGTTTGTGCATGGCTGAACTGACACTTTCAATTGTAACTGTGACATTAGCTTTGGGTGCAAAACTCTAAGATAAAGTGTTCTTTGCTAATCTAGAGCGAAACACACTACTCGGGCTAAAAGCCTAAAAGGCTTTTCCTGTCTGCCCCAGTCCAAATTTGGTGTTTATCTCTGACCAACCTCCCAAGAAGACAAGAACCAGCAGAGAGAATAACACCTACATGAAGAAGGAAATTAATTCTCTTATTATCTTGCCTTTTCACTTACTGAAAAATGTGTTTCTTAAGATCTGAGTATTCTTTCCTCTTAAAGAATTAAGATAGAGAAGAGTATGTTTTCCTTCCCTAAGTGCCTAGAGAAAAACCATTGTATAAAAATAGAACTGCTTAAATATCAGTTATCATATTAAGTATAACTTCTATGTCCTTGTAAACATGAATGGAATGAGTACATTTTTGTAAAGATCCAGAGCATGAATATTAGGCTTTGATGGCCATGATGTTTCTATTCTAAATAAGCAATTCTCTCTTTTGCCATAGAAGCAGAAACAGACACTGGCTAAATAAGTGAACATAATTGGATTCCAAGAAACTTTTGTTTTGAGTGTATACAATGGGCTATTTGTCCCACAGACATGGTTTTCCAACTGTATTCTATATAATTGTAATTATTTCCCCAAGTATCTACAATAAGTATGCATTGCTTCCACAAACACACTGCTATAGTTTGAATATTTTGCACCTTCCAAAATTCATGCTTTGGAAAGCTGATTCCCAGGGCAACGTTATTGGGAAGGGAGAGACTTTGTGGAGATGTTTATACCATGAAGTTTCTGTCCTCATGAATGAGTTAACGTCTGTGGAAGAAAGGCTCCCTGGCATGTGTTTGTCTGCTTTTGCTCTGCCTCATTGCACCATGTGAAGACATGGCGAGAAGGCTCTCACTAGATCCCAGCTCCTTGTTCTTAGATCTACCAGCCTCCAGGTGAATAGGAAATAAATTTCTGTTCATTACACATTACTCTGTCTGTGCTATTCTATTGCAGTTGTACAAAACAAATTACACACACTCACACACACACACAATTTTTTGCAAATGCAAATTACTCTGATTTATGTTTATTTTTTATCTTCAGTAACACAGAGTATTTCTTCCTAGTTGTCCCCAGGAAGACCATCGGTGATCTGAATCATTCTTAGTAGAAATCTTGGTAAATTAGTTGTCTGGGTAATTTGTTGTAGTTGTTTGAATAAAGAGGAGAAATTTCCCTTTTTGGGTTTAGTTCTGATAGATTTTATTTTCTTCTCTGCATAACTCAAAAGGAACATGCAAACAGCAGTTGAAAGACTACCCCAATTATATTGTGCTTAGAGCATCTGCAGAGTTGGACTGGAGGCTCAGGCCAGGGAAACCACAGCTGTGAAGCTCTGCTCCTGCTCCTAGCACAGATGTCAAAGCAGATGGGAGGGCAGGGATCATCTGCAGAAAGGCTGAGGATCTGTGGTGAGGGGAAAGTGAAAGACAGCACGGACGTACTGAAATGGCTACACTTATAGATTCCACACTCCTGGGAGCAGCAGAGTGTACATACTCCTCACTCTGCAGCAAAGGGAAACATGATGGATGGTGTGAGTGCAGGAGTCTTCAAAGCCTTTGAAGCTGTAAGCCTCTTTTCCGACAGGAACCCATTTAATACCCTTACTTGGGAATTGTTCACATGCTGTTTGCGTTTCAAATGCTTAGGCAAACATTCCTGTTAAAGGTGCATACCCAAATACAATGTTAAACTTAATAACAAGAAAGAAAGGATAAATTTAACCCTACTAATCTGTAAAAGAAAATATTAAATATGCCATCTCTGGAGAATAATAATGCTTTGCATGTTTCTATGCTAAATTTACCACGGACTATGTGTGTTAAAACACCAGCCGTGTAAATGGGCCACAGGGTGGTAAAAGGTTGACAGGATGGTTATGCTTGAGGGGCCACTGTTATGTGCATGCTTTGGACAGTAGTTTGGAAGAGCTTCAGAGACACTAATTAATTCTGCCCTACAGAGAGTGGGAGTGGGGAGCCAGTAGCCCAGTGGGAGGTTGAGCTGGAGAGGTCTGTCTGAGGTCAGAGAACTGGGAAAACACTTTAGGGTCTGTCTAAGTAAATCCTCTAGAAAAAAAGCTCTTTAATCTTACTTAAGGTTACAAAGTCTTTGGCCACATGCAAAACATTTCATCTTGTGCAATTTTCAACTGTTCTTATCATTTGAATAAAGTAATAGGATAAATCAAGAAGTTCAAAAAGACCAGTAGATTCTCACCCTTTTAAAATTCTGATTATAGACTAAAAATATCAACTCTCAGGCTCCTGTAATCACTGAATCTTTATCTTGAATACAATTAGATTTCCCTGTTGTATTCATTATAGCTTCAATCACAGGAATCCTTGGATTTTTTTTCCCCTAAAATTCCAAAATAGTGATAGTCCTGATTCCCAAGAGAGGTAGTGGAGACTAATTTTCTGTGGAAATAGTGCCATTCACATGCCAAACTGACCGCATAGCACTTAAAAATAGGAATCAACATAGCTTTTCATTGTGTGAGGTTTTTCTTTTTCTTTTTTGATTGAAAATTTTATCCTAGCTTTCAAGACGTATTTCAGATATTATTAAATTAATAGCTCTATGCACCTTTCTTACTACCATTAAGACTGTTACTATTCATTATTTACCCTGTCCTAAGTACTCTCTGTAAATTTTCTGATTTGTTTCACTTTTAACTATTAGGAATAGACATGAAGATAAGTGATGATACTTAGGTACAAAATACTTATGTAATTAAAGTATAGTATTGTAGCATATTGTAGAGTGTTTGGCACAAAGTTATGTTGGATATAAGAGGTGTATAACATAGTAAATGTACCGTTATTTTATAGGGCAGAATTTTATGATAAAATAGAATTGTTAATATGGAAGATTTTATGTGTTACCTATTTATGCTTTTCAATCAGTTTCATATCAGTGGTAGGTGAGGAAAGAAAGTTAAGAATGGAAGGAGGTACTAAAGAAGAAATTAAGGAGGGAAGAATCTAGTACAAAATTAGAAAGATAGAATTTCAGAAGGATGAGTGAAGTGTATCTATTACAACATAATTTATAGAAAAATAATAAAAAGGATTTTATATCTTTAACATGTACTTATAAATTAACCTTTATAAATAGACTTCTAGAAGCACTATAGAAACACTAACTCATTAATAGTATCTTGTCTCCAAAAATTTTTTTAAAAGTTAATATTTTATCTGGAATTTAAATAAGCTGACCGAAGTTTAGGTTTCATCTATCTTTTCCATAATACAGTGTGCTAAAATCAGTATAGCCTAATGAGTAAAATTTTGGTGGGAAAATTCACATGTACTAATTCAGTCTGTCCATGAATTTGGAGTATCCAGTTAAGTATATTGTTACTTAATTACTTTATCTGTAAATTGGAAGGTATGTCAATAGTATCTTTTTAAAACCTCTTTTATAGTAACATGGCTAGAAGACTAATAATAATAATGCTAAAAACAACCACAAAAATGCTCTTAAATAAACTATGTCCAGGGTCATTTTAGTGTCTTTTGAAGTTATTTTTACTCCTGAGGCTTCAGGAAAAATAGCTTTTAAAATATAGCAATTTATTAGATATAGTTTAGTTTGTCAATATTATCTTAATCATAATTTTTAAATACCAGAAAAGTGCATGTGACTTAACAGGAAACAAACAAAATCAGACTAGAACTACAATAATTCCTACAATTGGCTTCCACATTGTTTTTTCCTTTTCCATCACCCTCTATCTCCTTTGAGAATCTGTCTAGATTCAGTGGTAGAACTTGTGAACTAGATTAAGCCAATCATTTTTTTCCGTTTCAGATTTTTCATGAATATTATGCTACACAAATAATCTCTTTCCTTCTGTGATGGTCTGGTACAAACATGGGAAGATTTGAAATGCTTTCAACATAAGGGAAGTCAACCAGGTAATGAACCTGACACAGAAGAATAAAACCCAGAATGACAGAACTGAAGTCCTGATAAAACATGATTCAAGTTTATTCTTCCTTTAGACCCTTAATATTACAGGAAATAAGCTTGCTTTGAAGTAAGATCTATCTGAAAGTAAGAAGAAAATGCAGCATTTTTGACGACTGTCTTAATTTCACTTTAAATGAGAGGTTAGCTAGAGTTTAGTGACTTGGAGAGTCAAAATATTTTCTCCAAGTTAACATTAGCACTAGCAGTTGTAGAGAGATGGAAGACAAAGGAAAATGTAAGACTGTAGCCCTTTTAAATTCTACATAGAAATAATTTTTAAAAAATCTTTTCTTGAAAATCAAAAAACTCTCATCACAGAGATCAATCCATAATTCAATTTGAGGATGAGAGGAAAATAAACCATTGTATTGGGTGATATATTATATCCCCCCAAGTCCTCATATACTTTTGATGGGGCTGAGTCTGGCTCTTTTTATTGGTTTGTTGTCTGGCTTGGGGATTGGCAATGTGAGAGCTGCACCCGCCCAGGGATGGAGCCGACATACAATGTAAATGAGTTGGGTCTTCTTCTTGCTCACTTCCGCCTTCTCTCGTGCATGCTCTCCCTCTCTCACCAGCATGCCTTGCTGTCTGAGGCCGCCATGAATGGCAGCCCCGCCACACCATGCTGCCTTGGAGCCAACTTAGTATGGATTGAAATCCCTGGAGAACTGTAAGAAATAAATCTTTCCTTCCCTAATTTTGGGCATCAGGTATTTTGTCTCCGCAATGAGTAAAAAGTAACTAAGACAACCATCTATCCTATGATTTAAAATTGCTTTAGGATGAACTTCTGCTAGGACCATGCTGAAGCAATGGTTACTTCTGTAGCTTCCTGATGTAAACAACTTTGTTTTGAAAACAAAAAAATATTAATACATGTTTGTGGTACATGTTTACATTGTTTGTGGGGAGTTGGCACATGTGCATAACACATCCCTTCCTTTTTTCATTCCTTTTTCCTCTTCTCCCTTCCCCATTCAGAAAGATTTATCTTCCTGTTTCCTATTATCTGTCTTTTATTTGTTCTTTATTTATACTTTGAATTTGTTTCATATAATAAACTATGAACTATTTAAACTTGTGTGTCTGATTCATTTCACTTAACATTCTGGTTTCAAGCTCATCCATTTTCTTATAAATGACTAAAGTTTATTTTTCTTTATGGAGGTGTAGTACTCCACTGTATGTAAGTATTGAATTTTCTCTACTAGCCGTTTTTAATGAACTTATGAGTTACTTCCAAAATTTAGCTATTATGCTGCTATAAACATGGGGATGCATGTTTCACTGTAATACGAAGTTTTTAACTCTTTTGTGAAGCTATCCGGAAGAAGAATAGCTGTGTCAAATGGAATTTCTAGTTTCTGTTTTTTGAGTTATAGGATAATGGTAGTCCTCATGATTTCCCAAGATTTTAACCTAGTCACAGTTTGTGGAATACAAGGAGGCAAACTCAAATATATCTTAATGTTCTAACTAAATCAAAAAAGTATATTTCTGAGTTTTAGGCTTTTGGAGCAGAAACATTTGGCATAGGCAAGTTCTAAGGAGGATAGTGGTACACAAAAAACTCCAAAAATGGCTTTTTGTCCTAGCACTTCCATTAATTCTTTAAGTGAACTCTAACATAATATATAGAGACACAATTTTTATAAAGCATGACAGGGAACCACTTTCAGGAAATTATCTGAAGATATATTGGAGAGGGCCCACAATATGTGAAAATATAAGAAATCTGACTAGCTAACATTGTGAGAGCTTGATACTAATTTGAAACTTCTTAAAAGCCATGTATCGTAAAAATGTCAACCCTAGAATCTGGATCACAGTAAACCTTCATCATCAAAGTTTAAAAAGTAAATTTGATCTGCTGATAAATTTACTGACCTCAAGAACAAAGGCCAATAATTAAAACCCAAAATTTACTCCATAATCAATGCATCATTTATTCTGAATGTAATAAAATTATTATATCTGCATAAAATATGACCAAAGAAGCTATTGTCCTAATCAGGAAGAATAAACAAGTAAAATAAAAGATCAGAAATGTTAATACTAGCAGAAATGATAATTTAAAATATTTTAGGTACTTACAGTAACAATGGCCATGATAAGTGAACACATGATTAATTATAGGGAAAAACTGCACAATAGAATTAAAATTATTAAATTGAAAAGCATAACATATGATTTAAGTATTCAAGATGAATTTAGTAACAAATTGACATTTCTAAAAATGAGATGAATAAATATAACAAAGAGGCAAAATGATGCACAGAGAGTAAAAGTAACAGACAAGAACAAACACCTGCTAATGAACCATGCCTCAGTGATGTGCAAAAAAGGAAAACAAAGCCAAAATAGCGCATGCACAACTGGAATTGAAAAACAAATTTGTTGATTTATAAAGATCCTTAAAAATTAAGACATAAGACTGGGTGTGGTGGTATACATTTGTAACCCCAAACTTGGGAGGCTGAGGGAAGAGGATCTCTGTGAGTTTGAGGCCAACCTGGGCTACAAAGTGTGTTCAAGGCAGCCTGAATTGCGTAATAAAACCCTGACTCACAAAAAGACAAAAAAGAATTAAAACATAATAAAGACTTCTCAAATAATAAAAGTTGCAAGAACTATTCACTTGCAAAATTTCACAATAAAAATATGGAATAAATTTTCTAAGACTAAGGGGTAATGCTATAAAATGGACTTGACCCATATGTGGAATTAGATTTGCCAAAATGATGACTAGAGAGGCAAATATTTTTATGGCACCTTAAATTTTGGATGATAATTATGTATTTTAAATAAAAACTAAATATTATGAATTCATAACATGTAGAAATAGATGGTAGCATTACTAAAAGTGGGAAGGGAAAATATGATTTTTTAAAAGAATCATTTATAAGTAGCTCATTGAGTTTTTTGGATGTATAACTTTATAATTTTTACAAATTTGCAAATATTTTCTATTATTTCTTTGATTTTTTTCTTTTGCCCTTCCCATTAACTCATTTTCTTTGGCTCCAATTATTCATCTGTTGGGTTGCTTGGTATTTTCCCACATTAATGGCATTTTGTTCATTTTACTTTCAACATTTATCTGTGTTTAATTTTGTACTATTTATTTTTCTATGTCTTCAAGTTAGGATTGTTTTTCTTTTAATGTCTCTAATTTTCTATAAATTATATCCAGTGTACTTTCTCTTCAGTTATATTTTTATCTCTAAGGTATCATTTGAATATAAATTATATCCAGTGTACTTTCTCTTCAGTTATATTTTTATCTCTAAGGTATCACTTGGTTATTTCATTTCTGTCCTTATTATATGAGTATTTTCTTCCTTTTTGAATATGGGTTAAACTACAATAGTCATGTTTATAAATACGTATGTTCATTTTACCCTAAGGACAGTTCTGAGATTGCTTAAATTATTTTATTTCCCCCTACTGATTTTCAGCAATATTTTCCATGTGTCTCATTTTTTAAGGCATATTATACATGCTGTAATTCTACATTATTGTTTTCTGGCTGTTTGATGTTCTTTTCAATACTGTTAAACTTCGGTGTTATAATTTATTACTTGAGTTAGTCTAACACCTTTGAGTTTTTCTCAATTTTTAAAATTAGCACGTTTGCAATACATTATAAATACATTCATCATGGGGAAAATGGTACATACACATATTTCATCTTAATCATTTTAATTTCCCTTTTCCCTTCCCTTCATCCACCTCCCTCCATCACCAGAACCCCTTCCCATTCAAAGAACCAACTGTTTGATTCATTGATCTTTTGTAATTTTTTAAGCCTCAATTTCACTTTTGTCCTTATAACAATTTTTATTTATTTCAGGTTTGAATTGTTCTTGTTTTTTAGGAACTTGACATGAATCATTAGGTTATTTGGTATTCTAATCTTTTATGTGTGCATTTACAGCTCTTAACTTCCTACTAAGAAATGCTTTCATTGTGACCTATAGGTTTTATATGTCGTGCTTCCAATGTCATTTATTATTTATTTATTATTTATTTATTTATTTTTTTGCAGCACCGGGGATCAAACTCACAGCCTCATGCCTGTCAGACAGGCACTTACACCACTGAGCCAAACTCCCGGCCCTAGTTTTTTGAGGCAGGGTCGCACTATGTAACTCAGGCCAGCCTTGCGCTGGCACCGTAGCCCAAGCGGGCCGCGAACTCACAATGCTCCTCCTACCTCAGCCTCCTGAGTGTTGGGTTTAAAGGCATGTGCTACCATGCCCGGCTTCCAATGTCATTTAATTTTAGGAACTTTTAAAATTTTTTCCTTGATTTATTCTGTGACCTATTGATTATTCAAAATATAACATTTAATCTCCTTGTTTTTGCTTTGTTTCTGTGGTTTCTTTTGCTATCAGTTGCTAGCTTCATTCCACTATTAATCTAGTAGTATGTAGAAGGTTGTTTTGGTTATTTTGTATTTTCTTAAAAGTGCTTTGTCATACGATATAATCAATTTTGTAAAAAATTCTGTATGCTATTGGGAAAAATTTCTATTTTGTTGTTTGATGAAACACTCTGTACATATCTGTTAAATCCATTTGTTCAATTGTATGCTTTAACTCTGATATTTCTTTGTTGACTTTCTTTTTGTTCAGGCTGAACTATCTAATTGTGACAGTAGGGAATGAAAGTCCCCTGCTATGATTTTATTAATGTTAATCAGTGCTTTTTAAATTCAGTAGTTTTGTTTTATGAAATTAGGTGTGCCAACATTTTGTGCACAGATAATTCCAGTTGTTATCTCTTCTGGCTGGATTATTCCCTTTACTGGTATGTGATGGCCATCTTTGTCTCTTCAGATTAGTTTGGCTTGTGCTCTGCTGTGTCTGAAAACATGGCAACTACTCCTACTTATTTTCAGGCTCCAGTTGAATAGAGGACATTTGCTATCTTTTCACTTTCAGTCTGTCGTATTTCCTTTTTATTTATTTATTTATTTTTTTTTTGAGGCAGGGTCGCACTATGAAGCTCAGGCCGGCCTTGTGCTCGCGTGGTAGCCCAATCCGGCCTCGAACTCACAAGGCTCCTCCTTACCTCAGCCTCCCGAGTGCTGGGATTAAAGGCATGCGCCACCACGCCCGGCTCCGTATTTCCTTTTGTATGAAGTTTTTCTTCTGTAGGCAATATAGAATTGTGATTTCTTAATCCAATCCACTAGTATGTTTTTTGATTGGGGAGCTGAGATCGCTGACATTGAGAGTTATTATTTAAAAGTGTTTATAGATTCCTGCCATCACATTATTTTTCCAGTACCGTTGATTCTTTACTTTTTCCTTTCTCTTAACTACTCTCCCAATTGGATATGTACTGTTTTTTGTTTTTTATTTTGGTGCTGGTGGATTCCCTGTTTCTGTTTAGTATTCCCTTAAATATTTTCTGCAATGTTAATTTACTGGTGCTGTATTGCTTTAGTATTTCTTTGTCATGGAAAGTCTTTATTTGTCAATTTTGAAGCCAGGTTTTTTGGGATATAATAGTCTGGGTTGAAAACTGTTTTCTTTGAGGACTTGAAACACTGCTTCAGGCTATCCTGGTATTTAAAATTTGTGTAGAGAAATCCACAGTTATTCTGATAGTTTGCCTTGATAGGTTACTGACTGTTTTTCATCAAAAGGTTTTAGTATCCTCTCCTTTTTTTAAATTATGGAATTATGATCATTATGAATAATAGAGAGACTTTTCTGGTCATGGTTATTTGGGGTTATTTATGACTTTTGTACTTGAAGATTGAAAACTTTCCCAAGGTTTGGAAATTTTTATGATTTCATTAAATAAATGTTTTACACCATTTTATCATCATTTAATCTTGCTTTTTTTTCTATAGTTCTCATACTTTTTTAAGTAGTTAGATGCAACTTGTATGGTATCTTGTCATGTAAAACCATATAATTGAGTTTATGACCTACTGCATCTGCCATCTCTACTGTATCTGTTATTCTGTCCTTACATATATCATTGTTGCCAGTGCTTTCCATTGAATTTTTCATATGATTGATCTGTTTACTTTCTTTTTATACAATTTAATTCTTCACCAAACTGCTCATTCATGTCTTGTATTGTCTTACCTATCTCACATAGTTTACTGTTTTTTTCTACTTTAAGCTAATTGAATATCGTATTAGTAAAATTCTTTTTCTATTTAATTCAGTCCTCTTTGAGCTTGTTAAACATGCATTTGTTCATTTTTTTAAACTTTGTTTATTTATTTACTTTTATTAGAACATGTTTTCAGTACATAATGATTGCATTTACTGTAGAGAATTGGTACATGTTGATAATGCATTTCAATTTTTCTTTTATTTCTTCAAATATTTAATTTTTCTAGTACTTGGCCTATGGCTCTCTTTACTTTTTTGTCTATGAGATCAGTTTCGGGGAATTTAGAGATTTTGAGGGGTGTCTTTGTTGTCTTGCTGTCTCATGGTCCTATTGTATTTGTATTGTAGATTGAATAGTAGTTAGGGTACAGAATTTCTGTCACTACTGTGGATCTCTTTAATAGATTTGATCTTCTTGTGATGTGTCCTTTGGTTTGGTTTAGTTTACACCCCTCTTCAACTTATTCTGTATAAAACTTGAGTGTCTTATTATCCAACATTTTTCTGGGGACTTGATCTCAAGAACCACTCAAAGAGGAGAAAGCAAACTATAATAATTAAATATAGATATGTAATAATGTAGACAGAAAGACAAACCAAATATTGACATGTAGTAAATATCTAGGAAAAATGACAACTCTACCATCAGTAACAATGGAATTGAATTGAATAATAATAGCAAAAAGTCAACTAAATAGCTAAAAATTAATAAAATCTAATAATCATAATAAAAATGGAAGGCACAGGAGAAGAAAATGAAAGAAATAAAATTAGAAAAAAATGAAAAGGAAACTGAAAAGCAAGTAAGAAACATGAAATAAAAATGCAATTAAATAATAAAAGAAAGATAATAGAATTAAGTAACAGGAAAATGTAAGTAAGAAAGAATTAAAATAAAAAGTAAAAGATCAAGGAAAAGAAACAAATACAAATGAACAAGTAAAATTAAAAAAAAAAACAGAGAAAAAGAAAAGGATAATGAGTTCAAAAAATTCCTCCCTGTGTTTGGGTGAGTGGTTTCTTTCCAGAGCCTGTGGTATTGTAATGCACCAGAATGTTTGGGGGATAATGAGTCATAACTAAGGCTTATTTTGTCTCCATACCCAGTTTTTGCTATGCAAACACTGAGTGCCACCTTGCTTTTCTCACTGGGTGTGGCCAGTTAGTAGTATAATGTCTACTTTATGGTGCTATATTCACTCCCATGGTTCTTAGTGTTCATTCTCTTATGTGTGCTCCAAATCACTTCTGTCTCTGACTAATATTATGGTTTGAGGGTTTATGAGGACCATCTTTGGCTCCAGAGACCCTTCTGTCCACAAAACCCAAGGTGTAACAATAGTCCAAGCCAGGTTATATCCATGATCATACTGGCACGTGAGAAAGCAAACAGACTACTGAACTGTATACGGGAAGGAGATAATGAGTGGGACTAAACAGTCTGCTGGACTTAGTGTCAGCACATTTAGACCCCGTTCCATCAGAAAGTCAAAGGAACTGACTGGCTTCTCACCTTGGAGGTGGAACCACTACTGCTTCAACTTCTCAGGTGATCTACACTTAGCCTGACCACTCTCCAAAACAGTCTTTGGTGGTCATCTCCTACCCAGTCACTGTGGTAGAGTGACCCCAGAGAGCCTGATGTGACTTTTGATTCCCAGAGTAACTCAGTCTTAAACAATAAAGCCCTTCCCCAAATGGTTTCTGATTACACCACTCCCAAGTATGGTGAATGTTGCAAAGAATTTCTCTTTCAACTCTGTCCTGCCATGCAGATAAAGTCACTTTCACTCCACACTGTACTTGCAATTTACAATAACTGTGGGCTTTTGGAGTGGGGAAGCTAGTGGTACTGGTAATATTTTTTCTCTCTGTGGTAGGCAACCGCTTTCTATGTCTATAGAGACAAGACCACTTCCCAAGGAAATGAGGTTAATATTTCAGACTTTTTTTTCTACATTGTCTTCTTTTTTTCCTGCTGCCTCTTTCTTAATTCTTAGAGCTCTACTTCTTTCTCTCTTCACTAAGTTATTGTTTTCCAGGTTTCTCAATTACATGTCCTGGAGAGAAGGTATTTTGCTATCTACCTTTACTCTACCATTTTTAATGTCCTTTATGATTTTTGAGGCAAGCCCATAGGAGACTTTATTTAAAGACTAATTCATGCTCACTTTTAATGCTATTCTATGAGGCCTCTGCCCAATGTCCTCTACAATAGGAGGTCTTTCTGCTTTGCCTAACATGAACACAGTGTATTTTTAGGCCACATGAAATGTAGGCATATTTTTCCTACTTGAGTTTGTTGATTCTTTCCCTAATCCCATGTAGTTTTCTAATATGTTGACATAGTCCAGTGCTCAATTACTCAGTGAATTCACTTGGCTTCTGTTGTAGTCAGGGGTTACAGGGAGAATAACTACATACAGGACACAGAGTTTGTAATACTGTTTTATAATAATCACCCAAAGTTAAACACAAGACGGTGCAGGAAAATCCTTCCACAGTACTAAGACCCAGGATAGCCGAGGGCCTGGATCCCACAGCAATATCATGCAAGGGTCCCACTAGAGACTCAAATGCATGACAATGCCTCTCACAGTACCAACTGGGAATCTAAGAGCCCCCAATAAGGGCTCACGCCAGTTTATTTACGGTTCTGTGCTGGGAAGGCCACAGGTCAGCGGTGGAACTAGAAAGTCTATGCCAGCAGGGTGAAGGAGCTGTGCAGTGGGTTGAGGGTTCTATGTAGGAGCCGAGAAGTCACGCTCAAAAGAAGAAGCGGGGCTGCCCTGAAGAGCACCACAGCCATCCCCAACGGCGACAAGGTCCCACGCTCCTCCGACGATGGAGAACAGTTGAGCACAGGTCAGGAAGCCCAGCGTGACAAGCTTCTCCAGCACACAGCCTCCCCTCCGGAGCCAGGAAGCGATGCACAGTGAGGCGCAGAGCTCCCCCAAGGTGAACCACAGCCACTCTCACCGATGAGGTCCTGAGCTCCTCCGACGATAATGGCCGAATCCACATTGGAGAAGCCAGC